>APFE030161827.1:32509-76914 GCA_000404065.3 Pinus taeda | reverse complement strand
ACTAAGCTAACAAACTACAAAATTAAAATGCTACTAAATTGGTATAATCCGATCTTAAAATATCTCCCCCACAGTGATTTGGAAATCAGCAGCGATGATTCATTCTTCTGGCTGTTTGCCCTTTGTCCTGAGTTGGCATATTGTCAGCATTGGCTCCACTTCTTGAGGGCGGCTGAGTCTAGAATTGATTTGAGCAACATAGGTGGCATCATATATATTGGGAATGATACACCCGATTGCCTCCGTCAGGCATTTGAGGGCGGCTCTCTGACTGTATGGTTTAACTAGGAACAACCAATAGGTGTCCCAAGTTAAACTTTTAATCCCTAAGATTAATTTCCCATTCTTTTCAAGCTCTTGGTTACATGACTGCTCCAATGTCTTGGCCGATAATAATTTACCTGGTGTACATTGAGAAATCATGTTAGATAAATAGAGAGTGTTATTGATCAAGTCAATTAAATTGCTCGTAGATAACTTGCATCGGGAAACAACTCTCTCTGCTTTCATTAATTGGGACTGCCATTCTATGAATAGGATTTCCTTATGGGATTCTAAGATTTTGGGCAAGTTTGCTGCCTTTCCCTCATTAGAGTCCTGCCATGTAAGAAAATCTATCAAAGCGTCTTCGGCTTGCTCCAAATTCTTCCTGGCATCCATTGAATTATCTATTATAGATGATGTTATGTCGCATAGAGGTTCAATTTGGGCGATTTCATGACATAACAATCTTATTTGCGTTATTAATGCCTTGTTGATTTGCATTGCCTCTGCTCTGAACTCGGACGGCTGGGGAAAACTCTTGAATCTTTCTATCTAAGCTTATAATTGAGCAATTTGCTCATCTTTTATCTTTGCCATCTGTTCATTCATCACCTTCAACTTTGATAATGCCTCAGATAGTTCTTTCTGTCTCTGAATTGCTCCCGAATCGATCCTCTCCTTCTCTACATGCAACTGTTTGTTTAGCTGGTTGTTTAATTGTTGTTGTGTGGACAGTTGTTGTTGTAGTTGTTCTAACTTCTGCTGCTTTGCCGATAGCTGTGCTTGTAATGAAGCGATCGCTTGATCCTTTTCCTTCAATAAATTTCTTACCTCTGATGCCTTATCCATGGTGGCTGCCGAATAGGCACCGGCATACTAAGATAACTTGGTTAGGTCATCGGGGGGGGTCAAATTCTTCTCTCCATACCACATTTGCTGTTATTGTTTTTTCAAGGAACAGAGAAGGTTGATCAATCCTTCTTCTCTTCCGCTGTCGTTTTATCACAACCCTGTGTTTCGGGCTATAGAAAACATCTAGTGGAGGAATGTCATCTACTTGCAAACCAATTTGATCGGATGGGTTTTTTGGAATTATTTCTACTACTGTACTAGAGGGTGGACCACTGGTTCCTTTGTTTGGAACCTCTTGTGGTGCTGTATCTTGTGTATCGGCAGCTTTGGATGTTTCGGCGTACGTTGAAGTCTCAATATTGCCTATAATGGTATTGAATTGTTGCCATTCTTCAAGCAATTTTGGATCCACTTGAGTATCCACATTTATTTCTCTGCTTCTCTACTCCTGCTGCCTTTTCTGTTCTTCTTCCCTTATTCTCTCCTGTTGCTTCTTTTCTTCCTCCTCTTGTTCTTTTCTCTGTGCCTCTTCTTGTTCTTTTTTCTGTGCCTCTTCCTGTTCTATTCTTCGGAGTTCCTCCTGCTCTCTTCTTTGAACTTCTTCATAGATTGCGGATGTAGCAGGAGGTTCATTAGTAAGTTGCTGCTCAGGCTCGCTTGACTGAATCGTCGGGGTAGTGGCTAACAAATATAGAGGTAGAGTTTGCAACCTCTCTTCTCTAAGTTTGTTAAATTCTACCAACCCGTTGTCGCGATATCTCATCCTGGCTAGCTGTTGTACCTGGAAGATTGACTCGGCAGAGGAGAACAGGTCATCAAACTCATCTTCCTTGTGCTCGACTTTAGTAAGCTTGGCTTGATCTAGGGCGTTATAGATGATTTTCTTCGGGTCGAAGCGTCTATTAGGAAAAGTGGCGAGACTTAAGACGTTAATTTTTTCTACCTCTTTCTCTGCATGTTTATAATCATGCAGAGTATAGACACCACACCTAAGAGGAAAAGGAGGCCAAACTTGCTTCTTTGAATTTCTGAGAGTTTTCATGGCTGACGCAGTTGTAAGCTGATATGCTATTTCGCGAGCTAATAGCTTTTCTGGTATGTATAATGGGAGGACATGAGGTCTAGCCTGACTGTCGAAAATTCTGACATAGGTGAATTTTTCTTCTCCAAACCAGGTTCCTAGGGTTGTCAAGTCAATTTCAGCCTGAGAGGAGATCTTAGGGGCAGGTTTATCAAAAATTGCATAGAAAAGAGGTAGCATAAATCCATTGCAGACTTGGTATAAATGGTGCTTATAATTAGCTTTCCATAGCTTCTGGTGGTAAATATGAATAGGCATAGGGTCTTGTGGAGTCCATCTCCACCCTAAAACAGGAAACTCTGAATTGAAACAGAGGGTATCCAAAATGTAGGCACTAAAATAGAATGGAGGGATGAACCTATCGGTAATACGGGATTTGTTTCTGAATTCAAGAATAGCCGTGGCCAATTTATCCGATAATATAGTCCCCCAATCCATGATTTCACTATTACATGTTGCTTCTATCAAAGGAACCATTTCTATGGAAAACTTGGAAGAATCATGCAATCCCCATAGTCGACACATCACGGCTCTAGCATAACAATAAGGAGAGCATAAGGAGTCGACGGAGTACTTACCAAAAGACTCATGTTTGTGTTTCGCCAGGTTCTGTCTCCATTGTCGTATGGGTGCTAACTTGGTCTCATTCTCATCTCGAAACTTTTCCAGAAATGTTTTATTGTATTTCTTCTCTGGCTCGGGCAAGTGGTACATTTGTCTGAAATCGTTGGGCTGAAATGAACCAAATATTCTTCCATCGACAGTGCAGAATGTTCTGTCTGTAATTGGAATTGCCTCGATTTCCCATCTCACCACATCCATATATGGAGTAATTTTCTCTCTAGTTGTTATCCTATGAAGGTAGGAATCAGCCAAATCCTTCAAAGTAGCATCGGATTTCCGGCTTGAACCTGTTGAGGCTTGTACTGATGTTTGCTGAGGTTCCTCGGCTTCAACTAAGTTGTAAATATTTTGCCAAGTAGTGTTGCCAAGGCCGAGACATGTGGTATCTGAGATTAATCCCTTCTTGCTCGATCTCAGATCGGTGGCATTCTACCCTGTTATCATAAGAGCTGAAGGCATTCCAGACTTCTTAGATTTCTTTCTCATTATTACTGCAGAAAAACTCTGCGCAAGAGAAAGATAGACGTAATGCAGAGAACAGATAGCTAAAACCAAATATGAGGAAATTGTGTCAATCAATAGGAAATGGAATGATTTATCATAAGGCTCCCGCGGATGCAATCTCTGAAAGGATTTAGGTATGACTGCTCATTAATTGGCCGTTAAAACCTGTCAATCACTTAATTGCTTGTTATATCCTTTATTCACCGAATAATGGTTTAAGCGTGGATTTTATTTTTTTGGCGGTTGGACGCGAGTGAATCTCTATTGGGAAGAGAAAAGGCTTTCAATGATAATTAATATATAAGAGCGAAATCATATTGATCCTTTTCGAAAATTGCACTTTGGGCTCATCGCAGTCGGAAATCGGAGGACGGCTTGGGTAATTTCCTTTAGTCTTATGGAATCCCCGATCACCGATAGCGATATCGCTCGACTCGCATCGGGAGTTTGAATGAGGAGAGTTTATTGTGTCCGCGTTACATTCCCCGATCGCTGAATGAGATATCGCATCGGGGCAAAGGGGAGGGGCCTTTTATTATTTGTTTT
Organism: Pinus taeda; assembly: GCA_000404065.3. Lineage (NCBI taxonomy): Eukaryota > Viridiplantae > Streptophyta > Pinopsida > Pinales > Pinaceae > Pinus > Pinus taeda. The sequence continues at coordinate 73,043 of APFE030161827.1, read as the reverse complement.
CCCGATACCCATCGGCTATTTTGCTTTTATCGCATCGGGGAAAATCAATGGGCCATGGTTTATGCATCCTTTGTTATTGTGATATGTGATCTTGTGATCACTTTATCGCAATAATAAAGGATTATTCGTTTTATTTTAAAGACTGATTATTTCAAAAGGTTTTAAAATGTTTTGATTATTTCCGAACCTTTAGAAGAGTGATGGATTAATACCAATTTAATCTAAAAGGGACCCATTTCAAATTATAATTTTCTAAAGTAAGATTTTTTTTTTTTTTAAATGGGGGGTTGTTGTATAGCACAACACCACAACATCTTTTTTCGATGTTTCCAAGGAACAAACCATAATATATTTTCCTGGGTATGAGTTTATGTATTCCTTTGTCTGGTGAGCAAAGTGTGGGTTGAGATCTCTCACCTAGCAGAGTATTTAGACTGTAACATTGGATTTTAGTAGGCCTCACACTCGTTCAGATACTTTGCAGAAAAAAATTCCTCCTATCTTTGACCCATAAATAATTATTTCCAAGAGAATCAGAAAAGAAAGAACCCCAGAACTCCAAATATCTAGTTGTTTTTGCCCCATATATTTCAACTTCTAGTTCTTAGAGAGCTTAGATAAACTATCTTGAAACCTCATCTATGGATTTGGACTTCTCAGAGGAATGTTTTTCCCCACCTGGTTTTTACTTTTCAGAACCTAAGTGTAAAGAAGTATTTTTCAATTCTGATTCTTTCACATTTCATACCTTCCCTGAAGTTGATGAAATTAAATATATACTCATTTATAGCACATCTCAAACTTCCATAGTTATTTCACACCCAATATTAGTTGTTGTTGTTCATTCTTCCCCTCACCTGGGTTGTGTATTAAATCTTCTTCAACATCCCTTAAAAAAATATGATTTTCCTTGGATTTTTTCTCAACAAATATGCCCCTCTAAATATGCAGCAACCTATGAATGCAATGCCTCAAGACTATCTCAAACTTCTGCCTAGATTCACTCAAGAAGATGATATCACAACACATAAACATATTGAGTTATTTCGTGCATTTGTAGAAAACTTGAAAGTTGAACATTTGGATTTGGTATTGAGGTTGGTTGTTTAGTCTTTAAATGGGGAGACTAGAAAATGGTTCAAAAATTTTCCTAACAACTCAATCAATATCTCAGAGGAATCAAAGAACGTATTTATGAAAAAATGGGGTGAAAATAAATACCATGGATACTTTCTAACTAAATTTAATCCAATAAAGAAAATACAAAATGAAGATGTCTCTGAATTTATAACAATATTTAACAAACTATATAACATATTTCCTACTGAGATTGAACCCCCACAGGCAGCATCTAAGGTGGTGTTTGTTGGAGCGTGTGAATCAAATTTTGGGTTTCCTCTAAGAGAAAGGAAATCACTCACACTAGATCAGATCCAGACTGATGCTTTGGAGGTAAAAGCGAAGTTGTCATTAGCAGGGAAGTTTAAGGGAAAAATAGAGCATAGCAATAGGAGAAAGCATAAGGAGGAAGCCAATTTCTTTGGTCAAGTTAAGGAGATTCAAGAGTAGAAATTGGATGATATGAATAAGTTAATTAGAAGACTCTCAAACAAGCTAGTGAAGCTAGAATTGGAAAACAAAATCTCTCCTAAACAGATACACCAAGGGCCTAATAGAAAATTTAATCCCCAATATAGGAGACCTCCATTGCAACTTCTTCAAAGACAAATAAAATACTAGCAAGACCAAATACAACCTCCTTTGTATATAGAAGATGACCCTAAAGAAGGAATTGAAGATGCACTTGACATTCAGGAAAATCAATACTCCACTTTGTCATAAGGGGAGCATAAAATAGAAGCACTAGGAGGAGAGGTGTTGAAATGTGGCAACAAGAATATTCCAATTTTAATTTGTCCTTGAATTAAAATTGTGAATTAAAATTCGAATTTAGTCTCACCAATTGCTTGAAAATAAATAATTAATTAATTCAGCTTGGATTAATTAGTTGGAAAAATTCAAGTTAGAAGTCTTTCTAAAGTCATGAAACAATTATCCCTTAAATTAAGGAGGTTATCCCTTAATTAAGGAGATAATATTGAGTAATATTTGACTTGTAATTAGTTAGCTCAATTTACTGATTTAAGTACAGTTAAATTAGTTCCAAACTGTTTGAGGAACTAATTGTGAGTTATCAGTCAGTTGATGCATGCATGCACCCAACTATTGTACTCCAGATAACTGAAGATTCTCTCATGAGTAACTCATGCATGTTTATTCTGAGAAAGACCCAGTTGAGATTAAAGACAAGGACAATGTACTATCAGTTGCATGTGTACTCTTATAAAGAAAACTCATGCATGCAGTCAAGGCATCATTCCTTGATGATTGTGTAGTTCTGACAGTGTGTTAGAGCAGTGTGTGAGATCAGTGTTCCACTTGGTAACAGAAGGATCACCCAGGAGAAACTACGCAAGGAAATAGCTACTTGGAGGGTAGAGGAGAAGGTTAGTGAGAGGCCAATTTTTCCTGTGAGCATCTGTGAGGATTGTACAGAGAGTTGGCTAGCTGTGAGAGCTAAGGCTTTGTATGATTCTGATATATTTCCACATTGTATGATAATACAAATAGTGGGGTTTTTAGCTGAGGCTTTCCCCGAAGTATTCTTCTGTGTATTGTGCATTGATTCTTCTTCTTCTAGTTATATGTGTTCAGCTTGATCTTGCTCAATCTTTTAAGCTTCCGCAAATTTATAGTAGAAGTAGGTTATAGTATTTTTCTTTGGTTATATTGCATTATCGAGTTAACCTGCAGTAGATCTACAAAATTGGATTTGTAGAGAGAATTTCTACATGGTATCAGAGCAAGGTTGATCGGAGATATGAAAAGTATACTGAGAAGAGAATTCGAAGTTTAAAGTTTGGGGTTGCAGGTGGAAATCGAATTCATATCATACTTCAAGTTGGTCAATGGTGTTCTATGGCTTGAGACTCGAGTATTCCTTGGAAGGCAGCTCGAATTACATAGCATGGAAATATAGAATGTAGGTTGTATTAGAAGACAATGGCTTGAAGGATTTCATTGATCAAGAAATCCCAAAGCTAGCTGCAACTAATGCATAAGAGTTGGCTGGGTGGAAGATGTGTGTGGCAAAGGTGAGACGGATTATCCTAGAGGGAGTTCGAGACCATATTGTCTCGAGTCTCCATGGGAAGGATACTCCATTTTCAACTTGGAAGACATTGAAGGACCTCTACCAGAATAGTAGCAACTAGAGGAAATTTGTGCTCAAGGATAAGCTTCGAAAAATCAAGTTGGAGAAGGGAAATATTATTTCCACATATCTGAACAAGCTCACAACCTGTAGAGATGAGCTTGGCAATGTGGGAATAACTACTGTCGATGATGATATGGTGAGCCTCGCTCTCCTCGACCTTCCAAAGACTTGGAATAGCTATCGTGACTCTGTGAATGGAAAGGAGAAACTGTTGGATTGGGAATGACTGTGGTCAGGTCTGATGCAGGAGGAGATCAGGAGGAGCACGTGAGATGGTTCTTCATCAAAGAATGATGATGAAGAAAATATGGCCTTAGCAAGTAAGGCTAGGAAAGGGAAGGGGAAGGCTTCCCATTCCAAATCAACTTCTTCTCATGGAGGGAAGAAGGGTGACAAGTCTAAAATTAGATGCTTTAATTGTCATGAGATGGGACATTATGCAACTAATTCCCCATCGAAGAATTCCAAGAAGGGATCCTTGAAAGGATCGAAAGGTGAGGCATTAACCTCTCAGTTTGAAATGGAATTTACCCTCATAGAGATGGGTGACGACAGAAAGTATAGTGTTTCATGAGTGGGCATGGTTGCTTTTCAGAGGGAGCATGGAGCTACTCTCACCTTGACATATGTGAAGTATGTGCCTAGACTGAAAAAGAGTTTGGTATAAATCGTGATGTTGGAGTACAAAGGCTACGATGTTTTCTTCAGTAAAAGAAAGGCGTTCCTAAGACACATAGCCAGGGGTCAGACCAAGAGGATTGGGATTCGGGTGAAGAATATCTATAAACTAGAGGTAGATGATTGTGAAACAATGAGTACGAAAGAAAAATTGGTTCAAAGCCAAGACATTAGCGAGTTATGGAACAAGCAGTTGGGACATTTGCATCATGGGGCCTTGAAGATAATGCAACAGATATCTACAGGACTTCCCAAAGGTTAAATTGAGCAAGTTGACACATGAAAATGTTGTACCTTGGGAAAGTACACCAAGTCTTCCTTTCATGATCGAGACAGTCGAGCAGAGGCTATCTTAGAGCGAGTTCATACTGATTTGTGTGGACCATTCTCGACTGAATCCACAGTGAAGCAAAGGTATTATGTGATTTTCATTGATGATTATTCTCGTAAATGCTGGATTTATTTCATGCAGAAGAAGGACCAAACCTTCACAAAGTTTTGTGAGTTCAAATCTTTGGTCAAGAAAGAGTCAGGGAACAAGATCAAGGCCTTGAGAAGTGACAATAGTGGAGAATATGTCTCTCAAGAGTTTAAGGACTTCTGTGTAGTGGAAGGAATTAAACGAGAGTTGATGGAACCTCATAACCCACAGTAGAATGGGATGGTCGAGAGGAAGAACAGAACAATTGTAGGAGCAGCACAGGTGATGCTGCATGACCAAGGCCTACCACTTCATTTGTGGGCTGAGGCCTGCAACACAGTGGTCTATTTTCATAATAGAAGCATGCATCACATACTTGGGATGAAGACATGAGAGGAAGCCTTCTCTAGTAAGAGACCATATGTGGGTCACTTTAGGATCTTTGGCTCATCAGTATATTTCCATGTGACAAAGGATGCACGGAAGAAGCTTGAGCCGACAACAGAGTTGGGGATACTTGTGGGGTACACTGATACACCCCACAACTATCAGGTGTACTTTCCTACCAGTCAGAGGACAGTGGTTTACAAAGATCTCAAGTTTGATGAGTAGAAGATGCGAGTTTCCCTTAAGAGGGATCTCCAACTATAGGCTGTGGAGGAATTATTGGTTACTAAGGAGGAGGAGCCTCAGATTCATGTGGAGATGCTGCATGCAGAGGCTTCAAGAGTGGAGACATCGACTCGAGTAGAGTCTTCCAGAGATGGAAGGAAGCACACAAGAGAAGCTGACATATTGTTGATGGATGCAAGAGAGAATGTGGGAGAACCATCTTCTCAGTGCAGATAGAGGAGGTCACCTGAGAGGTACACTGGATACATGGCCCTTGTTGGAGAATGTGTTGAGACTGAGCCATCTTCCTTTGAGGAAGTAGTGTAGCAACTGATTTGGGTTGACGCTACGGTGGAGGAGTATGAGTCCATAGTTCGTAACAGTGTTTGGGATGCAGTTCTAAGATTGGAGAACAAGTCAGTTGTGAGTTCCTGTTGGCTTTACAAGGTAAAGTAAGTTGTTGATGGTAGTGTGGAGAAGCATAAAGAAATATTTGTTTCCCGTGGTTTTTCACGGGTTGAGGGGATTGACTATGATGAGACTTTTTGTCCAGTCGCAAGGTACTCATCTATCAGATATATGTTGGCACTATCAGCATAGATGGGTTGGAAGATCCATCAAATGGATGTGAAGACTACATTCCTCAATGACCAAATTGAGGAAGAGGTGTACATAGAGCAGCCGGAAGGTTTTGAGACCTTTGATTGTGAGTCGCATGTTTGCCGACTCAAGAGAGAATTGTACGGGCTGAAGAAAGCACCTCGTGCTTGGTACACTAGGATAGACAACTACTTCACCAGGTTGGGCTTTACAAAGAGCGAAGCAGATCCGAACCTGTACCACATCTTGGTGAAAGGTAAGTTGTTGATCATTGTACTTTATGTTGATGATATCATATTGACAAGTGATGATCAGTTGATCATGTCTTGCAATGAGGACGTTGCAAGAGAATTCGAGATGAAATACATGGGTCTCATGCATTACTTCCTTGGCATGGAAGTGTGGCAGAAGGATGGGGAGTTGTTTGTGTCTTAGGGCAAGTATGCCAACGAGATACTCAGGAGATTCCACATGGAGAAGTGCAAGCCCATGTAGACTCCTCTAGCAGGTAACTTGAGGAAGGAGGATGCTACTTCAAGAGAAGTAGTAGAGGCTACTATGTACAGGTAGCTTGTGGGTTCACTGATGTACTTAGTGAACACATGACCAGATTTGTGCTATGCGGTGAATCAACTGAGTCAAGTGATGGTTCAGCCTACCAAGATATTTCGGAAGGCAACAAAGCATGTATTGAGATACCTAAGAGGCACATCTCAGTATGGATTATGGTATAGATAGACAGAGGGAGTGAAGCTATAGGGTTTCACTAATGCAGATTGGGCAGGGAGTCCATCAGATCAAAAGAACACATCTGGAGGGATTTTCAACCTTGGGTCAGTAGTAGTTTCTTGGTACAATAGGAAACAGAGGTTGGTTGCACTCAACATGGTAGAGGCAGAATACATGGCTACAAGTTAGGAAGCATGTGAGGCGATCTCAATGCAGAAAATCCTACTTGGTTTGTTTGATCAGAAGATGGATCCAATTGTTATCTATTGTGATAATTAGAGTTGTATCAAACTCTCTGAGAATCCAGTATTTCATGATAGGTCCAAGCACATCGGCATCTGGTATCATCATCTCAGAGAGTGTGTAGTGAGGAGGATCATGTTGCTGCAGTATATTTCGACAAAGGAGCAAGATGCTGACATTTTGACAAAGGCCTTGTCAAAGTGTAAATTCAAGTTCCATAGAGATAGGATCGGGGTAACATATAATTTATTTCTTGTTGAGAGGGATTGTTGAAATGTGGCAACAAGAATATTCCAATTTTAATTTGTGCTTGAACTAAAATTGTGAATTAAAATTCGAATTCAGTCTCACCAACTGCTTGAAAATAAATAATTAAGTAATTCATATTGGATTAATTAGTTGGTTAAATTCAAGTTAGAAGTCTTTCTGAAGTCATGCAATAGTTATCCCTTAAATTAAGGAGATTGTCCCTTAATTAAGGAGATAAGATTGAGTTATATTGGAGTTGTAATTAGTTAGCTCAGTTTACTAAGTTAAGTCCAATTAAATTAGTTCCAAACTGTTTGAGGAACTAATTGTGAGTTATCAGTCAATTGATGCATGCATGCACTCAACTAGTGTACTCCAGATAACTGAAGATTCTCTCATCAGTAACTCATGCATGTCTATTCTGAGAAAGACCCAGTTGAGATTAAAGATAGGGACAGTGTATTATCAATTTCATGTGTTCTCTTATAAATAAAACTCATGCATGTAGTCAAGGCATCATTCCTTGAGGATTGTGCAGTTCTGACGATGTGTTAGAGCAGTGTGTGAAATCAGTGTTCCACTTGGTAACAGGAGGGTCACCCAGGAGAAACTGCGCAAGGAAATAGGAGCTTGGAGGGTAGAGGAGAAGGCTAGTGAGAGGCCAAGTTTGCATGTGAGCATATGTGAGGATTGTACTGAGAGCTGGCTAGTTGTGAGAGCTAAGGCTTTGTATGATTTTGATATATTCCACATTGTATGATAATACAGATAGTGGGGTTTTTAGTTGAGGCTTTCCCCGAAGTATTATTCTGTGTATTTTGCATTGATTCTTCTTCTTTTGGTTATATGTGTTCAGCTTGATCTTGCTCAATCTTTTAAGCTTTCGTAAATTGATAGTAGAAGTAGGTTATAGTATTTTGCTTTGGTTATATTGCATTATCGGGTTAACCTATAGCAGATCTACAGAATTGGAATTGTAGATAGAATTTCTACAAGAGGATGATGATCTAGATGTTCCTTTGAATAAAGAAGAAATAGATGCTTACTGTGAGAAAGTTTTCAAATTTCATGCAAGCAGAGTTGCATACAAGATATGACTTGAGTTCTAGAAAAAGATCTTAAACACAAGACCAAAATGAAGAACTTTCCCAACCTTCCATCCTCAAGCAAACTAATAAGGGTAAACAACTTGTTAGGTTTGATCCAACAATCAAAGGAGAGACCTCCCACCCCACTCATTCTAAGTTTGAATCTTCAATTACAAATAAACAACATTCACAAACCAAGCTAGTGAATCAAGAAAAAAAAAGAGTCAATTGAGAAAGTGAAAATGAAGAAGAATACCTTTGCCTTTAGTTTACAAAAGGAATTGGATAAAGTAAATATATATGTGCCATTAACTAAATTGTTGAAACAACCTTCCTATCAAAGGAAAATTTCTGATTTCATAGATGCATCCCATGTCACCTTAACACAAGAATGTTTGCATTTGTAGGAAGAGAGACTTATGGTCATGATTAGACCACATGTGGAGCAGAAACACCCTTCCATACCCCTCCATTTTATGTTACATTAGTGATTCATGATTTATTGTTACACAATTGTATGCTTGATTTAGGGCCTTCTCATAATCTAATTCCTTTCTCTATCACAGAGCAGTTGGGCCTACAAGAGCCAAAACCATATAGGGACTTATACTCCTTTGATTCCAAAAAATTAAATGCCTTGGGGTGATCAAGGATTTGGTGGTTAATCTAGCTCAAATCAATATGAAAAGTGTAGTAATGGACATTGTAGTTGCAAGTATTCCTGCAATATTTGGCATGCTTAGTTGCAGATCATGGGGAATGAAGCTTGGAGGGTCTATTAAAATTGACCTCAAATATTCCACTATCCCATTTTTTGGTGGAGAAGAAAGCAGACTATACAGAGAGTCTAGATTTGTAAAAATCGTCGCCAAGGTAGATAATTCCAATAAATATTTGTACATGTCCAAGAAAAATATCTTTCATGTCTTTGGATGAGAGAATTATGGAGTATATTCAATTGGAAATTCCATCACAGGTCAACAAGAAGCGAATGAAATTTGACAGTGTTTGGAAGTTATACTTTGATGTGGCTTACTCTAGCGAAGGAAATGGAGCAGGAGTGTTGTTGATATACCCAGAAGGAACCTTATACATCTCTCATAGAAGTTATAATTTGACACTACAAATAATATTGTTGAATATGAAGCATTGGTGTTGGACCTACAAGCTACTAAAAATCTGAAAATTGAATGTTTGATAGTTTCTGTGGATTTTTAACTAGTTATATAACAAATTAGGAATCAATGCCAAACCAAACATCCTAGGTTGAAATCCTACAGAAATGAGGTATGGAACCTGATTGAAAATTTATTTTTGGAATTTAACATCCAGTTTCAACCTGGAGAGAAAACCAGAATGGTTGATTCCTTAGCAGCAACAACTAGCACTTTCAGGCCACCACAAAATCCCTTGCTCATATATGAAGTTGTGATTGGGCACAAACCATTTGTGCCAGATAATGCAAAATATTGGCAGGTATTTGATTATCAATATCAGATTAAATGTTTTATGGAAGTGATTGGAGAATTTTCCAACTTTTTAATAGACCAGGAAGGCGAAGATATAGAGGAAATTGAATAAGTTTAGTAGCATATGCATTGGGAAGAGTTTGTGGTTGGGCAAAAGAATTTGCAATTGAAAGGAAATATAATCCCAAAGGGATTGGTTCCATTAGAAATATTAGTTAATACTTATGATGTGGATCTCAAACCATCCAAGAAGGAGCATGAGGAGGATACATAAGACTGTAACATTGGTATAGAAAAACCTAAACTAGTTAATTTGGTCTAGGGGATCCCAAAAGAATACAAACGAAGGTATCTTGAATTGTTCGGAGAGTATGCGAATAATTTTCCCTGGTCCTATGATGATTTAAAAACTTATGATACTAGTGTCATTCAACATAATATTCCTCTGAAATCAGGAATTGAACCTCACAAATAGAAGCTTAGGAAAATAAATCCCCTACTTCTCCCCTTGATAGAGAAAGAAGTTAGGAAAATGGTCCAAGATAAGATCATTTTACCCTTGAGATACTAAAATTGTGTGGCTAATCTAGTGCCTATCGGGAAGAAAAATGGAGAGATCAAAGTGTGTGTGGACTTCAGAGATCTGAATAGGGCTTCTCTTAAAGATAAATATCATTTTCCTAAGATGGATTATATTTTACATAAAGCGGTAGGCTCATCAAGGTTGTCCATTGTTGATGGATTCTCTTGATATAACTAGATTGTTGTGCATTATGATGATCAGAAAAAGAAATCCTTCACCACACCTTGGGGAAATTTCATGTATTCCAAAATTCCTTTTGGTATCATGAATGATAGTTCCACCTTCCATAAGGGATGGATATAGCTTTCATTGGGAGAAGGATAAATTTGTGGTCATTTACCTAGATGACATAATAGTCTTCTCAAATTCTGACGTGGAACACTTGTAGCACTTACAACATACCTTTGAAAAGTGTAGGAAGAATGGGTTGTCACTAAACCCAAAGAAGCCCCAATTTTTGTTGGAAGTCTAATTATTAGTAACCCTTCATGTGCTTTACTGATTTAATCCTACCTACTTGTTCTGATAATTAACAAGTTATTTACCATGTAAATACTGGAAATAAATACAAGTACATGCTCAACACATTATAGATCATCAACTGAAGGAAACAAAAACAAGCACGCAAGTGACAGTGTTGTTTTTGGACTAATGTCCCCAGAAAAACCCAATGCGAGAAAACGGGTGCAGCTATCTGAGGGTTTAATTTATTAAGAAGTTTCAAAATACAATTTTGGTGCCAAATCTGGCTCGCCCAACAGTGAAAAATCTCGGCAGTAGTACCTCTCTACTCGGAAGAAAATATTCTAACTGAAACCCTGGATAAACACTCCAGCAGCTCCACAGCTCCAATTTTCCCCACGAAACCCTAGCGTCAGCCTCTAGGGACTATTCCAGCTCTCTCTAGCACAACGTTAGCCCAATGTCACTCTGGCTTGGCCTGCGTTAGCCTCCGGAGGCACTGCGTCGATCCTCGGGCCCTCTGCGTCACTCACGCTGGCCCTCTGAGGTACTGCGCAGCTCTTGGATACCTTTGCATGAACCCTGGCTAGCTCTGCATGAACCCTTCGCTGGTTCTATGTCCCTCTCTCTAGCTACTATGAAGATCCTCCTGGTGCTATCTCTACCTCTCTGCTTCTGTATCCATTGCCCCTCAGCTACAAATTTGATCACTCTCTAAACTTTCTCAGCAAACGCAGCCTATAAAGTCGAAATCTTGATCTCTTGGTGTGTTCTCCAAGTGACGCTCAAGCCTCCTCTTATACTTTTCCTGTCAACAAATCAACGGTCGAGATTAAGTCCCTAATCAATAGTTAAGATTAGATCTGACTTGATCCATTACTTTTGGACCATTCTAACATAGTATTATATTAATTCACATTAATTTTTTATTTTCCCTAAGATTAGACTTAGGGACTCCATTAAAAATATTAATTATTTTAATATCTCCCAAACCGTTTAGAATCAGCCCAAACCTGTTCTGGCCATTGGAGATCTCATGTTCCTTAGCCTCTCCACCAATTTTCGTGGATAGATCACATCTGTTGCTACCCAAAACAACACTCCCTCTTAGTGAGGATTGTGCTCTAGAAATACTCCTCACTGAGTATCACCCTGATCATTTGGCATCGGTCCCTGTGCTGATGCTAGGCCTGCTACCCATCATCTGCACTACTGCATCTTGTACTACTACCCATGGCCCTACCACTGCCACTGCTACATCCCTACTGCAACTCTCTCTCATCATGTTACATTGTGTTTCCCATAGCACTGTCACTGCTAATTGTTGAATTGCAACCTAGTTACTGAGAAGTAAGTAACTAATCTCCCAAGTCTGAAATCTATGTCAGGCTAGAGACACCCATGATGTTGAAGGCCTCTTTGTCTCTGACAAGGGCTCCCTCTCTGACCTCTGTGCTACTGCAACTATTCCATGCATCTTACATTGTTGCACACCACTTTGTGCCATCTTGCACTAGTGCAACACTCTCGTGCTTTTCGCATTGCTACCTCACATTGTCTTTAGAATCCTACACTATAGCTCCCTCTATCGCTCCATCTACATCCATCTCTACTGACATCTGCCAGTACTGCTACTCCTCTTCAGGGCTCTCGTAGCAAGGTCTAATCAAAGAGGTTGTGTACCTCAAGGATCTCGCCCCTCATTGCATGTAGTCCATCTGACTACAGCTCGATGTCTCCCCACTTCCACTCAAGTGGTGTGTGTGCACTCATGGCACAGTCATCATTTGTCTCTACTTCCTTCTCTACCCTTGTTGGCGTAGCCTTGGTCTCGGAGGCCTCTCCCTTGCACTTCTTCCTTGGGCACTGGGTCACATAATGACCCAACTCCCCAAAGTGGAAGCATTTGACCTTGGAGACCTCCTTCTTCTTTTATTTCTTCTGCTTTCCATCAGATGCTAGGGCAGCATCCACCTCCTCCTCCTTCTTGATTCTTATCCCCTTGCCAGTGCTTCCTACCTTGCTCAGCCTTCTGATCTCTTCTTGGTGAAGAGCATCCCACATTTCCTCCCAATATGGAAGGGTCACCCTACCCAGTATGCTCTGGACAAACAACTCCCAGTCTTCTGAGACTGCGCTCAAGGTTGTTCTCACCATCAATTCTTGATCTGGCAAGGCCCTTATGGAAGTCAATTGATCTTGGATCTCCTTCAATCGACCAAGGAATAGGTTGATTTTTTCTCCCTTCTGCATCTGGTATGATCGCAACTAATTTTCTAGTAACATCCTCCTCTGCACAAAAGTATGCTGGTACAATTTCTTTAGGGCCTCCCACATCTCATTTGTCGTGTCCTTTTTGCCAATATGGTACTACATGGTCCTTGATGCCATCAAGAATGATGTAGTTGGCCCCCTCCATTGCCTCCTCGTACTTACGTTATCAATGGGGTCAACTAGGATAGCTATCGTCCTCAAGGTGAAGTGCTTGACACAATTCCTGTCTAGAACAGATAGGATTCTAGCCTTCTAGACTACGAAGTTTGAGGCTCTGTTCATTTTGTCTTGGTCTCTTACCCCGTTCACTGCCATCTCGTTGCTCCTCTACTTAACTCCTGGAATTTCTTGGTGTGACTCCCTCTGAGCCTCGATTTCCCTCCTGAAAACCCTTTTGCTAATGCTGAGATTCCCCCACTCTAATTGTTAGTGCATATGCAACACTGATATGGATTTCTCGATTATAAATCCTGAGTAGCAACTCCCTCCTCCTTGGCCTTTCCCTATTAGTTACTGTTCTGACTACAATACCCCACCAACTCCACTCTACATCTTACCCACAGCTTCCTAAACCCCAACAAACTAAAGGCTAGAGCTCCTAGGCTCTGTGAAATCTTGGCACCGGAAAATCATCTTCCTCAACAAATTGCGTTAGCCCTCCTGGCCTCTGTGTGGCTCTTCATGAGCCTATCTTTGCCTTCCACATCCTCTACATTGCCTCTTCTTGGCTTGAACTTGATGACGTAGGCATTACGTCACCCCTTACGTGCTGCTTTTCTGCTAGGAATAGCTTTTATCACTCGGAACAACTGTTTTTTGTTGTTTCTCAGCTGATGTCCTCAGTTCTTCTATGATCTACAACCATGCTCTAATACCATGTTGGAATTTCTAAGTCTAACTATTAGAAACCCTTCATGTACTTTACTGATTTATTCCTACCTAATTATTCTATTAATTAACAAGTTATTTACTATTTAAATACTGGAAATAAATACAAGTAAATGCTCAACACATTACAAATCATCAACTGAAGAAAACAGAAACAAGCACACAAGTGACACTGTTATTTTTGGACTAATGTCCTCGGAAAAATCCAATGCAGGAAAACCGGTGCAACTATTTGAGGGTTTGATTTATTAAGCAGTTTCATAATACAATCTCGATGCCAAATCCAGCTCACCCAACAGAGAAAAATCTCGGTATAGTACCTCTCTACTCGAAAGTAGATATTCCGGCTGAAACCCTAGATAAACACTCTAGCAGCTCCACAGCTCTAATCTTCCCCACAAAACCCTAGCGTCAGCCTCTAGGGGCTGTGTCAGCTCTCTCCGGCCCAGTGTTATCCCAATGTCACTTTGGCTTAGCATGCGTCAACCTCTAGAGGCACTACATCAGTCCTCTAGCCCTCTGCGTCACTCATGTTGGCCCTCTGAGGCACTGTGCAGCTCTTGGCTGGCTCTGCGTGAGCCCTGGCTGGCTCTGCGTGAACCCTTGGCTAGTTCTACATCCCTCTCTTTGACTACTACATTGATCCTCCTGGTGCTATCTCTGCCTCTCTGATTCTGTATTCACTACCCCTTAGTTGTAACTCTAATCACTCTCTCTACTTTCTGAGCAAATCCAGCCCCAAAAAGTTGAAATCTTGATCCCTTGGTGTGTTCGCCAAGTGACCCTCAAGCCTCCTCTTATACTTCTCTCGTTGACAAATCAATGTTCGATATTAAGTCCCTAATCAATGGCTAAGAGTAGATCTAGCTTGATCCATGACTTTTGGACCATTCTAACACAGGTTTATATTAATTCACATTACTAGTTTATTTTCCCTAAGTTTAGACTTAGGGACTCCATTAAAAATATTAATTATTTTAATATCTCCCAAACTGTTTAGAATCTTCCCGAACCATTTTTGGGTATTGGAGATCTCATGTTCCTTAGCCTCTCCACCAATTGTTTTGGCTAGAGCACATCTGATGCTACTCCAAATCAACAATTTTCCCTTAGAGAAGGTAAATTGTTGGTTCACATAGTTTAAAGATAAGGTGTGAAGATTGATCCCAAAAGAGTAGAAGCGATCAGCAATATCCCTTTGCCACAAAATAAAAAGGAGATTCAATTTTTGTTAGGTAGGATAAATTTCATGAGAAGGTTTGTACCCATCTATGTTGAAATTCTGAGGAAAATTACATATATGTTGAAGTAAGATAGAGATGTCAAATGGACTATAGAAGAAAGAGAATCATTTTCCAAAATTAAAAGGGCCTTTTGAGAGGCCCCAATTTTGTCTAGCCCTAATTATCAAAATCATTTCCTTATCTTTTCATTTGCATCTCCTAAGACTGTCGCAACTATCTTATTGCGGAAGAATGAAGAAGAGAAGTAGCAGCCAGTTGCATTTTTTAGCCAAATACTCAAAGATGTAAAGTTGAAATATAATATTTTGAAAAAATAGGCCTATGCTCTAGTTAAGGCCTTGAAGTCTTTCCCGTTGTACGTTCTACAGTCTAGGGTTTTATGTTCCCTCTGCAGCTGTGAAAGACATCCTCGCAGAGGGGGGAAGTGAAGGAAAGAGAGGGAAATGAAGTACTTGCATTATGAGTGGTATAAGTTCATTGTCCATTATTTTTTGTTTCTGGAATGCCCAACTAAATTTGGCAGAGAAAAGTACTGAGCTCTAAGGTTTCAAGTACAATTTTTTTTTATCTCAAATGGTCAATTGTTTTGGAAATACCTTGTGGGAGTTTTACTACTTTGTTTGGTTGAAGGAGAAGCCCCCAAAATAATAGATGAATTTCATGGTTGTGTTTGTGGAGGACACTCTAGCTGGAAAGCATCAACTCATAATATTTTGAAGTTTGGCTTCTATTGGCCTAGGTTATTTGGTGTTGTGCATGATCAAGTGAAGGCTTGTAAAGAGTACCAAATATTTGTTGAAAAATAGAAATTGGCACCCCTCCGTTTAATCTCTATTTTTATGGAGGAAACATTTAGACAATTTGGTGTGGATTTTATTGGGGAGATTCATCAACCATCTAATGGGCAGCATAAGTGGATCCTCACAGCCAAAGATAGTTTCAATAAATGGGTAGAAGTCATTTGTGCTAGGAATGAAATTGATACAGTGGCCATTAAATTCATTGAGGAAAACATTTTAGCCAGATTTGGCTGCCCAAGGAAAATAGTCATTGATAATGCTCAAGTATTTAAATCTTCCAAGTTTATCATTTTTTTTCAAAGCTATAACATTATTTTACGAAATTCCACCACTTTTTACCCACAAGGAAATGGATTAGCACAATAATCCAATAAGACCTTCATGAGGATTCTCAAGAAGACCATATCACAAAACAAGAAGAATTTGGATTCTCATCTCATGTTTTCTTTTTGGGCTAATAGAGTAACGCCTAAGAGCTCAACTGGTAAGTCTCCATTTGAGCTAGTGTATGGGACTTTAGCACTCTTCCCTACCCAATTGGCTATTCCTGTGGAAAAACGGATCTAAGATGAAAAGGAGGAGCCTAATGCCTTAACCAGAGGGACAAATTAGTTGGTTGAATTGCAAGAAAATAGAGAGCAGGTGACTCGGAGTATGATCAAGTACCAAGACAAGATGAAGGCCTTGTTTGAAAAAAAAGGCTAAGGATGGATTTTTTCAGCCAGGTGACCTTGTTCTTAGATGGGATGTCAGGATAGAGGACAAAAGCAAACATGGAAAAGTTGTATGTGAATGGGTAGTACCTCAAGCATTATTTTCAGCACTAGAGTCAGTTATCCACCTCCATATCAAATACCAATGAGCCATTATAAATACTAGGGTGTTTAGTTTGTTTTTTAGTTTTGTATATATTTTTTTCTCCTTACCCAAGTTGAAGGCACTATTCTGCAGGTTCTCAGTGCCTTTCCCATCAGGAATTTTCCCCAGTAGGAGTCGATGTTGTATCCTCCTCATTTTTCCTTTCAGTATTCATGTTGCAGAGGAATACTTGTTTTTGTACATAGGGAGCTATTGAAAACTTTAGAAATACAAAAGAAAAAAAAAAGAAGAAAAAAAATAGAAACAAAAGCAAAAACAAAGAAAAAAGGATAACATAATGTGGGCCTCCCCCGCATTTCACATATAATGTTTGAATAACAAGCATCTATCAAGTTGATCATTGTCTATCCTGAAGCTGCCTGACCCCAAAGAGACTCTGACGGGGTAACAAGTGTGGTAGTTAATCATGTGCCTACCACCAAAAGGTCAAAGTCAAAATGTGGAGCGTGATCGATTGATGGTTAGGATTAATTCTGGGGGATCAAGACCCATTCTTGACCCTGTCCCAACACCTCACTAGAGGGTGGGGACCAGGCATGCCACCCAGCCTGCTAGCACGGAAACTGCGTCAATGGATAGGGACCACTCGTCAAGCGAGAGTGGCAGGAAAACACGAGATTTCGTAGGCTATCCACCCCCCTCCTACTCCTCATCCAATCTTGTTGTTCCACATGTCACCCCCACATTAGCCCCTTATTTTTCCTACCCACACTCCTCTATAAAGTGACTGTTACCATTCAAATCCACTCATTCTCTGCTCTCTTACCTATTTGCAATGTCGTTCACCTGACCGATGACCAGCATAGAGCTCTCCTCATGTCCACAACGTATGACCATCTCCTTTCACTAGGTAATTTATGGTCCCTTATCCCCATCACATCATTCCAAGGATTAAAATGAATAAGTCTACACCAAAAAACCCTAAACCCTAAGAGTCAAAACCCTTAGGCCACACTGAACCCCTAATGGACACAAAAGCATAAATTCACGACCGCTTTTGCATTCTGCCCCTATCATAACTTCGAATCATCCCATATGGCAATTTCCAGAGAAAATAGGACCCTTTTTCAGTGGTCAAATCAAGGCTATACTACCTTATCATCTTGATTGTTTATCCATTTCCATATTTTATGTCTTTGATTATGGCCACGTATAACAAGGATAAAATTTGTTGCATTTCATCCATAAGGGAGAATATTCTGGAAGTTGCCCCAAAATTGATCTAGAATGCCTTCCCCTACTCGAAATCTCCTAACCTGGAGAAATTCATTGATACCAACCTCATTTCCAGTTACAATAGACGTTCAGTTGCAGAAAGACAAGACTTATTCTAGAGGATTTTAGCTCCAAACGCCCAATTGTCCACAAATTCAAAGACTTTCCCCATTTCTTTGTTTTAAGAAGTTGTGCAACCCATTTTATCCATAATTTTGTTGATATTAGGTAAGGATGAAACTACCAATTTCATTAAAGAATATTTAGGGTTCTTGCTCTCAATGATGAAGCTTGACACCATTCTTGACATCCCTTCATTTCTTGTTGAAGCCATCAAGTTTCAATTTAACCATATTTACCTTACCTCATATTTCAGATACTACTCCATACTAGTTTACCTATTCCTATACACTCATGTAGAGGAATTTGACTACATAAGCTTTAGCATTATAGACTCCAAAAAACAGAGAAAATATATAATTGATTGAGACAATGCTCTGAAGAATAAACCCAATAATGAGGGTTTTCTCAATTTATTTCCACTTCCATGTCTAATGCATATAAAATTATAAACAAGGTATCCCCTCCGTAAGTCCTACCTCAACAAAGAGAGCTCCTCCATCTTAGAAAAAATACCAGGGTAGGTGATTGGTGTTTAGTCAATTTAGTGTGTCCTAAATTGCTACATTAATTATCAATCTGGGAGTCATAAATTGATGAAAGTGGTGCATTGTATGTGCAAGATAACCTCTTTCTTACTTTATTGTTTTCAGTTTTTATCTTGTTTTTGGGGTTTTGTTCTTGTTGGTCTCCTAAAGTGTCTAGTGCAAATGAAAATAATATTCTAAGGTCTTAAGAATACTTTTAAAGGTCAAGTATGGATGTAGATTTTAAGACAAGGTTTGTGCCTCTTATGGTAATTTCCAAACTTAACACTTCAAAGGTCTCAAAACATGCTATTGATAAAATCAGAATTGAACAAAAGTGTAAATATGCAGCTACTTAAATCAAGCAAAAGATGAAGTATTGAACATGAGGTTACTGTCTCTACTGTCCATCTAATTACAAAAATAAAATCTAAACCACTGCACTCAAAACCAAAAATAAACTAGCTGGAAACTATTCACTGAGTTCACCCATAATTCTGATATTTCGTCAATTAACTTCTAAAATGGGGTTGAGCTAAAGACACTAGAAATAACGTCATATGGCATGAAATATTAACATTTAAACTATCTACTTGTAGACTAATGAAAGAAAAATCAAATTACTTCACCTACTATCCGATAGCTCGTCAATTAACTTCTAAAATGGGGTTAAGCTAAAAGCACCAGATATAACGTCATGTATCATAAAGAACTGATATCTAAATTATCTACTTGTTGATTAATGAAATCAAAATCAAATTACTTCACCTACAATCTGATAGCTTGACAATTAACTTCTAAAACCGAGTTAAGCTAAAGGCACCAGAGATAACGTCATGTAGCATGAATAAATTGATATCTAAATTAGCTAAAAGAAGTAAACAAATCTCACTGAAATCAAAGCATAACAACTGGAATTAAAAGCTAAAGTACAGCAAAGGAAGCAACTCTCATATCACCACTTGATGCAAAAACTATATTAAAAAGCTCGAGCATAACCTATCATGAAATGCATTGATCAGTGTTAGTGAAAAAGATAACAATGCTGCAAAATCATGTACAGGAATAAAAAAGATTAATACCATGAACAAAACATGAGAAATGTACATTTGAAATAAGAGAAAACACGCATGAAAACTATACAAAAACGAGAAACAAAACCTCAGCCAGTAGGGGCCATCTGCACAGCCTTGGGTTAATACGTTGTCACCTCAAAACCACGCTTTAAACAGCCATAAGAAAACAGAGTTTTTGTATTGCAAAATAGACGATATGTCTCTTGGTTACAACAACAGACTAACACTAAAACAACAGCATCAAAACTAACATCAAGACTAACTACTTGCATTGCAAACGCTTTATTTATAGAGGAAAAAAGATAACTATCTTTTGGAGAAAAATCTTCAGCAGAGGACATGTGAACAAGACAAAATCTGGAAGTTTAGCCTCTTGGTTGCCATAAACATTAAATCTATGAAAGGTGGACGTTAGATTGCATCATGGAGACGGCCTACAGCTGGAAAAAGTGGATCCATGAACTTAGGAATGGTCTCAGACTTTTTCACATGCTGGAACATAGTCCTAATTGACGTAGTACTCTTTGTTGACCGTCCTTTGACCGATGCCTTTATTCACGAATTCGGCTAAACATTTAGGATCTTTTCCATGTGTAGAACATTTCTAAGTTACCCATGTTCCTCGTTTCTCCTGCCAACACCTGTAACCTACAAAACAATGAAAACAACTGCGAAATTGCAAGTCAGTTGCGGAAAGTGGCTACATTCCATAGCTAATGAACAAAATCTAAATCAAATAGCACACAAGGATATAGTTTGAGAACCACTTAAATGCACTTCTAGAATCAATATGTAACAATCTTTGATAGCTTATGAGGCGCTGAAGTGGGAAAGTGGAAGAGAAAAGGTTTAGAAAAGTATGTAGAAGAGAGGTAGTTTTGGGGCTCAACATACCCCCACTGTGAAGAAGTTTCATGTCCTCATGCAACCAAAACTATGACTATCCTTCAATTCATCTGCTCTGAGACTTCTGCTAATACATCTAATCTTTTCATCTTCTTCCTTGGTGTCACTTTCATCCTAGGCTTCATCATAAGGCACCTATATTTGAGATTGATAAGGGCTCTGCTCAACTTCTTGTTCTTCTTCTTCAATTTCTTATTTTCCTTGTGCCACAATCCTAAATGCAGCATGGTGTTGTCATGGATGATCTTGTCTAATCTGTTTTTTTTCTTTGAATGTCTCATTTTCCCTTTCGATATGTCTGTTCAGGACTTCAAGTTCATAAACTTCTTGATTTAATTATTGGATCAAAATTTCCTGAGTTGTACCAGGCTGATTAGATGAAGTGCCTTGTTCTGTTGCAATCTTTTCCAATGATTCAATAAAATCATACATCTGTTGTTGAGTTTGATCAATTCCTAGTGTAGTCTTCCTTGGACTGATTTCAAATCTAGTTGATGAGAAAGAGAATGTTGTGGACTATGGTCAGGAGGAGTGATTTTTGGTGACTGTTCTGGTGTTTCCCCTTTTATATCTATGAAGTGGGCTCCTTTGATTTGCACTTTCTTCAATTTTCCTTTAAGTCTTGAGCTCCTTCTTAAATTCTGTGAGCTGGAATCTCCCTTTTCTAAACTCTGTTTCTCCTTTCCTTTTTCTTTTGCCTTAGCTGACTGCTCCTTAAGATGAGCTAGTCTCTCAGAAAGTACCTATTCTTATTTTGAAGAAGGTTCTGGGGTCTGATAAATATCTTCAACATTTCTTTTCCCTTTCTATTTTACTTGTTTTCTAATCTCAGTCAAATTTTCAAACATCATTTCTCCCTTACTGGTTTCTTTAGTTCTACTAGTAGGAGTATCTTGAATTTTTACATTTGTTCTTTTTCTCCTACTTTTTCTTATTGAGCTACCCTCAGGCAATTCAGGTGGGCCCTGAAAGAAATTCCTAATTAGGAATTGTTTCCATGTATCCCCTCTCTCTTTCAATTGATTTTCAACTAGAATTTTAGCAAGGTCATGATGATAAAGATGAGGCTCTACATCATCCAGATTCTTTTGTACATTGGTAGACATATTTTTCAAGCTACTCAACAAGAAATAAGGAAGATTGATGGTTTGACTCTCTAGAAAATTCATTAATAACCTTATATGGTACATGTAAATAGACCCATACCTTCCTTCACACATAATGAATTTTTGAATTATCAACAGCAGACTGGTCCATTTTTCCTTTAGGGCTGAAACAAGAATTCCACATTTAAAAACAAATATATCCATACCTGGGTTACACAAAATGATCCTCCAGGCCTTTTCATCGAAGTCCTTATTTTTGAACCATCGTTCTCCTTTCTGTGGGAGCTCTGTTGCTGCTGCAATGGATGCCTCTGTTACTGGGAATTTTAAATCCCCAATCTCGACTTCCATACCATTGAAGGACCTTGCAAATGTCTTTGTGACTTCTTTATTATGACCCCTGAACTTTTGAATAAACTGCAGCCATATTTCTTTCCTTAACGTGTTTTTCAGTTTTGGATAACCCTCCATAAATTTAGCTCCATCTGGCTCTGTTCTTACCAGAAGACCCATTCCTCCTCCCTGCTTCGAAAATACCTCTGTAAGTGATGGTTTCATGCAGGCAGAACAATGATATGAGCGGATAATGGAAAAAGGGTTGCGGAGAAACCAGTGGTTAAAAAGTGGAAGAATATGGAGCATGCAATGAAAACAGGTGCACAGAGCAGAGGTCTGTAAAAAACCTGAACTGACAATTGTAAAACTCAGTGTGAGAAAATGGAGATGGAGTGAGACTGGTGAAACTAAACAGAATTTGAAATAAAAGGCTGCAAAGTGGACGTTGGTGAATTCATAAAATGACTGCAGAGTGGAGCGTTAGAGTAGGAGAGTCGCGGTCAATGGGCTTACGTCTTCATGATTAGTCGGTTCAATAGGTGTAATGTGGACGTACATCTGAGTACGAGTTAAATTCGGAAGAGGATTATGAGGCCATTGGTATTTGATGCAGAGGTCATGGTGGAGTTATGCAGAGGTCATGGAGGAGTTAAGGCGGCGATCAAATCAATCATTACACATTATGGAGTTTGTGATTTTATGAACTATACAAATTATGTGTTTAAAATGCTATTTGAAATTGATTTTGCTCATACCTTAGAATCTTACCACTTCCGTTCACTAAATTTTGATTGGTTGCCTCTTGTAGGTGCTTTTAGGTGTTAACATCTTCAAAAGATTTTTCTCTTCCATACCTGCATCTAACTTTCATCATTATTTGGCTAATCACTTGACTGTCACTGTAGAGTAACAGAGGATTAGCTACGGAATCAACAATCAGCTATGGAATCAAAATTCGGCTACGAAAACTGACATAATGAATAACACATGACTTGGCAAAGTGAATGGAGATGGATGGAAATGAAAGATGACTGAATGAATATGTAAAGTTGAACATGAAGATAAACTGAAATAAATTTTATTGGTGGAATGTGGTGGCGAGATGGAATGAAAATGAAATAAAATGAAATGACATGAAATGAAACAACTATGAGTGAAATGAGAGAGCTTTTTTTTTGGAAAATATAGGGCATCAGAAGATTTTGATTTTCGCCCTGTATTTTCTGTATAAGACTGCCAATCATTGATTGGTTTTCAAGCTTATACATTTTTTATTTATTTATATATGATGATGAAAAGAACAAAGACTAGGCTGGTGGAGAAGAAGGATTCTTCTTCACCAGCCTCATTACTGAATTATCTTGAAATATTTTGATAAACTCCTCCTTTGAGAGTGGCTTGTGATAGATCTTCAATCTGTGACCATTCACAATGAGAGGAGTTTGATACTCATCAATTGTTTTGATTCTTATTGCTCCATTGCTAAAAAAAATTCAATCTGATATGGCCCAAGCCAATGAGTTTGAAATTTACCTTGAAAGTCTTTGAACTTGGAATCAAATAGCAATGCCCAGTCTCCTTCTTGAAACTTTTTGTCCTTAATGTATTTGTCATGCCACTTAGCTCTTTGATGTTGAACTAGGTCAATTCTTATAATTTCTTCTTGTATGATCTCCTCTAGTTCATTCAACTGCTCCATTCTATGCTTTTGGGTTTTTGATAGATCCATTCCCAATTGAACTTCCATCTTGAAGGTCTTAACTTGGAACTCAATGGGGAGCAAAACTTCCTTCCCATAAACAAGTTCATAAGGAGAATGTCCTATTGTGTTCCTCCATGTGGTTCTATAGGCCCATAAGGCTTCAAGAAGCCTTTCTGCCCAATCTCCTCTGTGTAGATGAATAGTCTTGGTAATGATGCCTTCAATTACTTTTTTTGTGGACTCCACTTGACCATTTGCTTGCGGATGGTGAGTGGATTTTCTATGCTTGACCTTGTACTCTTCCATAAGCTTCTCCACCAATCTGGATGTGAATTGACCTCCCTGATTTGTCACAATTTCTCTTGGAACACCAAAGCAAGTAAAAATTTCCTCATAAAGAAAACTAACAATTGAATTTTCAGTAGCAGAAAATAATGCTTTGGCTTCTACCCATTTAGTGACATAATCAGTACATACCAATATATACTTTTTTTGTTTGGATGGAGGATTAATAGGTCCAATAAAGTCTAAATCCCATTTTTCAAAGGGTTCGATGAGTACCTGAAGTTGTAATGGCATCTCATTTGAGGGGGTAGGTTTCCCTACCCTTTGGCAGCTGTCACACCTTTTGACATATTGTTTTGCATCTTTGAAGAGGGACAGACAATAATATCCTAAATAAATGATTTTATAAGCTATCCTCTTGTCAGAAAAGTGTCCACCACATGGTTCATCATGACATGCTTTGAGAATATTAGGCATTTCATCTTCCCTAACACATCTTCTGATCACAAAGTCTGGCCCTGTTTTAAACAATTCGTTAGAAATCCATGAATATCTTGAACTCTCTTGAATAATCTTTCTTCTTTCACTAGGAAATAAATGTGGAGGTAGTTTCCCTATAACCAAATAGTTATCCATATCTGCAAACCAAGGAGTCTTAGTAAGTACTGCAAATAAGTAAATGGAGGGTGTGCATTGATTACATGGAATTGAATAAAGCAATCTTTCAAGGTTTCTTTATTCAATTTCATGTAATCAATGCACACCCTCCATTTACCATTCTTTTTGGGTACTATAATCAAGGGAGAAACCCATCGGCTATCTGAAATTGGGTAAATGAAGTTCACATTGAGTAGTTTTTGGAGCTCTTCTTTCACAATCTCCCTAAGATTTGGATTTATCCTTCTCTGAGGTTGTCTGATTGGTCTACTGTTTTCCTCAATATAGATATGATGGATGCAAGTCGTAGGTCAATACCTTTCATATCACTATACTCCCATGCAAATGTAGCAGAATGTTTTTGCGAGATTTTGGTTAGCTCTTCCTGTTGTAACTTTTCCAAATTTTTGTTA
Source organism: Pinus taeda (assembly GCA_000404065.3). Classification (NCBI taxonomy): domain Eukaryota; kingdom Viridiplantae; phylum Streptophyta; class Pinopsida; order Pinales; family Pinaceae; genus Pinus; species Pinus taeda. The sequence goes on along the minus strand of APFE030161827.1, from coordinate 48,204 downwards.
ATATTCAATGTTTTACCTGGAAAAAATTCAACTGCAGAACTGCCAAACTCTTCCATAGAGTAGAGAGACATTTGCCTTGATGACAAATATTCAATATCAGAATCTAACTAAAATTGTGTGTGATCATATTCTAAAGATGTTTCAAAATTTTCTAATGTGTTCAAGATTTCACTATCTTCACTAACTTCAGAGAGAGTAAAGACAAGTTGTATAGTATCTTCATCATCGACCCATTCATTGTCTCCTAGTTTATAACTGATTTTTCTTGAGGATACAAGGTGAATTTCTTTGTTTAACTACCATAGGAAATGTACATGTCCCCAGATATACAACTAATAAAAGCATCAGTTGTGGCTAGCCAAGGTCTTCCTAAGATGAGAGGGTGCCCTCCTAGATTACTCTTGGGAGTCAAAATCATGAAATCTACTGGATATTCCCAAGAATCTAAGGAGACCGAAATTTCTTCTAGTACACCATCCGGTTTGATTACTGATCTATCTGCGAGTTGCAATAAGGTAGGTGTAAAAAGAAGATTAGGAAGTTTGAGTTGTTCCATAGTCTGTCTACTCATAATGTTTATTGCAAACCCTAAGTCAATCAATGTATTTGGAATTTCTATCCCATTTATGTGTGTCTTGACAATTGGAATACCTAGATCCACATATTTCTGCATGGTAATCTTTCCCATCATGATATCTACTATTTTTCCTACCAGGTGGATTCTTTTTGTGTCTCTTGGTTTCCTACCTAGTCTTTTGATACTCAAATCCTTTATTGTTTTTGCTAGAATAGGAATCTCTCTAATGGCTTGTAACAAGGGAATCTTGATACAGACATTCTTCAATTCATCTAGGAAATCATAGTCAGACAACAAGATTTGTTTTTCCACCCCCTTGTCAATTTGTAATCTATCAGGGAAAGGAGGTGTGGATGTAGATACAGGTTGCTCAACTATAGGAGTTGTGGGGGTTGACTCTTTTTGTTTTTCTTTTTGAATGGTTGGGTTTTGAAGGGATGCTTTTTCAAAACTTTTATTGACTTTAAGAGAATCCTCCTTAGAAACATATTTCTCTTGAACATCTATAGAAGGCTTTTCCCTTTCTAAAATCCTACCAGATCTAAGTTGAACATCATTAAGATCTAGAGGAACAATCATGTAAGTAGGAAATTTTTGTCCTTCTACTATGTAAGCATTCTAAGGGTTTTTGTTGTTGGGATTTGGTAATGGCTGGGCTAGTAGTTGATTTGGCTTCTGTTGAAATGGAAGCAAGAGTTGAGGATTTTGATTTTGTTGGGGAGGTTGTTGTTGTGCAAGTGGCAATGAAAGTTGTGGGCTTTGATTTAGAAGTTGTGGATTTTGTTGTTGAGGAAGAGGATAGCCTTGATAAGATGGCGGATATTGATAAAATTTAGCAAATCTCCCATAAGGATTTTGTACCCCTTGTGCCCATGATTGAGATTGATACTGATTTTGAGGTTGGGGCCAAGGTTGTTGCCAAGAATTCTAGTTTGGTTGGGGTTGAAAATTCATAGGATTGTTAAATCTTTGATTTGGTTGCCCTTGCCAAGGTCTTCTTGAAACAAAACAAATAGATTCTACTGAATTTGGGTCCTCCTGAAAGACAACTTTGAGTCCTGGGATTGAAGGACAATCCTTGGTCTCATGACTTTCTGAGCAAATCATACATGTTTCTACAACTTTTGGATCCAAGGATATTCCCTTAGAGCATGTTTCTTTCTACATTTTGGGAAAAAGATGGCTAAGGCATGAGCTTTTTTTTTCTACTTGTTTTGTATTTTGAGGGTGTTTAGCTATTCACTAAGGCTCCCTAAAATGTCAGTTTTGAATTCATCAAGCATATTGCCAATCTCTGCTCTACTTACTGATCCAGTTGCAGATTTGTTTGCTCTAATAAGAGAACAATCTTTAGGCCCTTTTCCAATATTATATTTTCCCCTTAAGAGATGGACACATAGCTCTACTATGTCATGTAGTGGAAGTTGAGAAATGTCTCCCTTTCCCATCATGTTTAAAAGATCTATCCATTCATCACTAATGGCTTTCAATACAAGGGATTTCAAGGTTTCTTCATCTAAATTATTAATTTTGCTCTCTTTAAGTTGTATTGAAATCTTTCAAGTAAATCCTCCAAGTTCTCATCTTCTTTTTGCATCATTTTGAATACCTCATCCTTATGATTAGTGGGCATACAATAATCCAGATATCTATCCAAAAATGTTTGCTTCATATCATTGCAAGTCCTAATAGATTGAGTGACTAATCCCATGAACCTTTTCAGAGCAGCCCCTTTCAATGTAGAAGGAAACATTTTGAGTTTTTGAGAGTCTTCTAGATAGTCATAGGTTCGGCATAAGACTTCAAACTCAAATAGAAATTTCTCAGGATCCTCACTTCGCAATCCATAAAAGTTTGGGAGGACAGATGGTGAGATGTTTTTCATTATTGTATGGGTTTCCTCATCGACTATAGGGAATCCAAATGAGTTATCTCCTCCTCTATTTCCCCCATTAGTACCTCTACCTCCTCCATCGTTACCTCTACCACCACCTCCATTATTTCCTCTACCTCTACCTCTACCCTCTCCTCCAAATACTGAAAATTCTCCATCTGTCACTTCTTCTGCCATGATAGTTTCCTCAGGGTCTTCTGGTTCTTCTATTAATGGCTAATGAGAGGTAGTCTCGACTTCTTCTTCTTCTCTGGGTGATTCTACCTCTTTTACTGCAATATGTTCCCCTCTAGAGGTGAAGAAGGGCTCTTCTCCTAGGTCATATTTACTAGATAGTGTGGGAGAATCTTCTAATTCAGTTGCTGCCCCTTGAATTCTAGGAATCCTAAGGCTAGGAGTATGAGTCTGGGATGGAGGTGTATCTTGTCTATGCCTTGAAGTAGTTAGAGTTGTAAAAATCGAACTTTTGGCCCTAACTATAAACCTTCCCCTAGAATCTCTTGCTCTATGCATGTCATTTTTTTTAATGATTTTTTTTAATCGAGCTAATAATCCTTTTTCTGATCTTCCAAATCACAATAAGTGCAGGAAGAGAGCATACTCAAGAAACTATTGAACTAACAACTCTGTTTCCTGATCCTCCAGATCACACTAGGTGCAAGAGGAGAGCATGCTTCAAGAGGTTATCAATTTTTCCCTTCTTTTTTTTAATGTAAGAGATAGGCTACCTAGTTACACTTCCCAGGAAATGGCGCCAAAATGTTTAGTCAATTTAGTGTGTCCTAAATTTCTACATTATTTATCAATCTGGGAGTTGTAAACTGATGAAGTGTGGTGCATTGTATGTGCAAGACAACCTCTTTCTTACTTTATTGTTTTCAGTTTTTATCTTGTTTTTGGGGTTTTTTTCTTGTTGGTCTCCTAAAGTGTCTAATGCAAATGAAAATCCTATTCTAAGGTCTTAAGAATACTTTTAAAGGTCAAGTATGGATGTATATTTTAAGACAAGGTTTATGCCTCTTATGGTAATTTCCAAACTTAGCACTTCAAAGATCTCAAAATATGCTATTGATAAATAAGAACTTGAACAAAAGTGTAAATATGCAGCTACTTAAATCAAGCAAAAGATGAAGTATTGAACATGAGGTTACTGTCTCTGATGTCCATCTAATTACAGAAATAAAATCTAAACTACTGCACTCAAAACCAAAAATAAAGCAGTTGGAAACTAGTCACTGATTTCACCCATAATTCTGATATTTCATCAATTAACTTCTAAAACGGGGTTAAGCTAAAGACACTGGAAATAATGTCATATGGCATGAAAGAATGACATTTAAACTATCTACTTGCAGACTAATGAAATCAAAATCAAATTACTTCACCTATAATCTGATATCTCGCCAATTAACTTCTAAAACGGGGTTAAGCTAAAGGCACCGAAGATAACCTCATGTAGCATGAAGAAATTGATATCTAAATTAGCTAAAAGAAGTAAACAAATATCATTGAAATCAAAGCATAAAAATTGGAATTAAAAGCTAAAGTATAGCAGAGGAATTAAGTCTCATATGACCACTTGATGCAAAAACTATATTAAAAAGCTCGAGCATAACCTATCCTTAAATGCACTTATCAGTGTTAGTGAAAAAGATAACAATGCTGCAAAATCATGTACAGGAATAAAAACGATTAATACCATGAACAGAATGTGAGAAATTTACAGTTGAAATAAGAGAAAACACGCATGAAAACTATACAAAAATGAAAAACAAAACCTCAACCAGCAGGGACCCTCTACACAGCCTTGGGTTAATACGCTGTCACCTCAAAACCACGCTTTAAATAGTCATAAGGAAATAGAGTTTTTGTATTGAAAAATAGAGGATACATCTCTTGGTTACAACAGTAGACTAACGTTAAAACGGCAGTATCAAAACTAACATCAAGACTAACTACTTGCATTGTAAACGCTTTATTTATAGAGGAAAATAGACAACTATCTTTTGGAGAAAAATCTTCAGCAGAGGACACGTGAACAAGATAGCATCCGGAAGTTTAGCCTCTTGGTTGCCATAAACATTAAATATACGAAAGGTGGATGTTACATTGCATCATGGAGACGGCCTGTAGCTGGCAAAAGTGGATCCATGCACTTAGGAACGGTCTCAAACTTTTTCACGTGCTGGAACAGAGTCCTAATTGATGTAGGACTCTTTGTTTACCGCCCTTTGACCGATTCCTTTCTTCACGAATTCAGCTAAACAGGTAGGACCTTTTCCATGTGTAGAACATTTCTAAGCTACCCATGTGCCTCGTTTCTCCTGCCGACACATGTAACCTACAGAACAATGAAAACAGCTTCGGAATTGCAAGTCAACTGCGGAAAGTGGCTACATTCCGTAGCTAATGAACAAAATCTAAATCAAATAGAACACACAAGGATATAGTTTGAAAACCACTTAAATTCACTCCTAGAATCAATATGTAACAATCTTTGATAGCTTATGAGGCACTGATGTGGGAAAATGGAAGAGAAAAGGTTTAGAAAAGTATGTAGAAGAGAGGTAATTTTGGGCTCAACAATTGGTACCTATTTGAAGATTATACTGAAATCAAAGTATATGGGTCTAAACTACCTCCTTATCAATTGTTTGTGTTATTTCCATGAGGATATTTTCTTTAGAGTTCACTAGGAAAATCTTAAATGGTGACAAAATCCTCTTTGTCCCTGCCAAGAAAGGTTATATATTCAAGCTTCCAAGAACCATAGGCCCCTTTGTTGTGAACTCCAGGAAAGCTTCCCAATAGGTAGAAGGTATGCTAAGGGAACTAAAATTTGATATAGGAGAAGTATGGCACTCCGATCTCGATTGTGTTATATCTAAAATAAGGAAAGAAATTAGTGTTTCTGCTTATAAACATGAGTCTGGACCTAAACTAGAATAGAAAGCTAGCCTAGATTCCTGGCCTATAAGTACAATGATGGAGATTGAGATACCAACCACCAAGGAAAATACCCAAAAAGGGAATGTAGAGGAAGTTGGTGATAGAGTGATGGAGGAGGCACCATCAACCAAAAATACCAAAATGTAGTAGATAAATGATGAATATATTGAGGTAAAATAGACTAAGGAGAATTAGGATTAGCCAAGTTTCCAAGTGTTGTTAGAATACCCCCAGCAGGTTTCCACCTCCAGTTCGACTGAGGTATCAATTCTCGTATCCTTAGGGAGTACATCAGCAGCATTCCATAAATGGCAGGAAGGGAAAATGATCTAGGAGAGAAACAATTTTTTTAGGAATGAGATGTTATCATATCTAGCCTCTCATTCAATCCCATATCAAACCAAGCTTCTAACTGCCATGGACCTGGAGAGGAACTAAATTATCATTGTATCATCCTTCAATGCAGTCCATTCCATCGAGACTGCAATTTAGGACAGTGGACCTATCACTGGATATGGATAGTATCTCCTTGTAAAACAAAATCAACTTTCATAGGTAGGCATGGGAGATGACTTACTGTGAATTGAGTAAGGGAGCCTTGACTAGCAACAAGGCTGAGAAGTTATTGGATAAAGATGCCACTAAATTAAAATAGGAGAAGGCCAATTCAAGGGCCCTGCATTTGTAGAATGAATGCTCCAAGGATTTTATTGTCAAACAGGCCAGACAATCCACATAATCCCACAAAACAGCTGAACGAGGATCTCACTGATTTGTAGTTGTCAGAGAGTGAGCTCAAGAAGATACAAATTGACCTGTAAAATACCAAGACTAAATAACAAAAAAGGAGAAGCAGCTCAAGGAAATCAAAGAGAGTGTGGTATATACCAACAATAAATTATTGGTTGCACAAAATGAAATCAAATCTTTGAAGAATAAGTTGAAAGGAAAGATGTCCCTTATTGAAGCTAGGAAAATAATATGGGATGACATTATTTCTAAAATGAAAAACATAAGGAAGCACATGAAATCTGCTGCAGAACAAAAATTTGTAGTCAAAACCACTGAATTTTCCATCCCGTCATCCACGATTGAAGATACATAAAATGTCAGGACTGCGGAAAAATTCATCAAATACCTTGATGAGAAATCAACTGATGACCTGAGGGAAATGGATATCATGGATAGAACGGGGGTAATTATGGAGGTTTCCAAAATGACTATGAAAAAAAAAACAATAAAAACAACATGAGATAGAGCTCAGGAATGTGTGAATGAGAACTAGAGCGGGGTTGCCTAGCTGTTGGGACTTTCAAGGGAACCTGCTATCATGGGAACAATATGAAAAATTGTTGGTTGAGGTGAAGAGTAAGGTGGATTCATCACATGAAAATACTTCCATACTCAAGGGTAGAACCATTATGAATTATCTACAAAGATATTTTCAGTTGCTATGGTTGGTGAAAACCTTGTTTTTTGCCAATCCTAATTACATTGAACTTACAAACTTGAGGGTGTCCTACAAAACTCTTATTCACACTCCTACACCAGATCTAGTATTATGGATGAAATGTGACCAATTTGTTAATCCACCACGAGTCCGAACATTGGAGCCTAAGTCCACCTGAAGAGATCAAAGTAGTCAGCAGTGAATATATTTTATCAAACCATCATGGCACATTCATCTCATTCCTGCAATTTTGTAAATATTTCATTTTCAAGAAAGTAATCAAGTTTGTCATGTAATAATTAGGATAGTTGGACTAGTTGCATGCTTGCACAGCTATGTAGTTTAAACATTTGTAGCATTCCAAGATATTTTTGTAAATTGATCTTGTTTTGATTATCCCTATAAAAGGGAAGAAAGACTCATTAGTAAGGGTTTGATTTTTCTGTTCCAAAGGTTATAATTATTCTACAATTTTTGCAATTTTTGGGCTCATGAGATGTATATCATTATTGAATTTTAATGGGAAAAAATTCTAGTTATTCAATGGATTGAGATGTGTGGTATGTGACTGTCTCTTCTTATCATTTCATATGTGTTATGCTTGTTTAGAAATTGTGTAGTTGTAGCTATAGGATTCAATCTTAAATAACATATTTACCTATGTTATGTATGATTAATGGTACCTTTGATATGTTGGATTGAAAGCCTTAAAATGGGCTCTGTGATTTCTGTATTTTGTTTCCTTATTATTTTCATGATTCTACAGGAATTTAGTGTATAGGATTTTATGATTAGCCCTTTTCACTAGGTTTATTTTCTTATATTTCCTCTCTCACCTATATTGTGACAATCATAAAATTGCATTCTATGTCTGTAGGCCACCAGATTTGAGCATTAACTCTTTGCAATGACATATTGTTTGTGTACAAGTTGAATCTACCTTTGAGTAGGGTAATTGAACCAAATTTCATTAATTTATATCTAATTATTGTGTAAAACAAACATATCCTTAAAGACGTATTAAGATGTCCTAGGCACTAACCTCTCCTCAACCTGGGGGTTGTCTCTAGGAACCACACCAGAGCCCTAATTTTCCATGTAATTCATCCTGTGGGGACCCAAAGTGGGTTTGGGGCACTTGTGTTGGTCTCATGGATCTCCTGATGAAAGATAATCTTCTTAATCAAGGGCACAAATGAGACTTAATAATGGGATTCTCTTCCAAATTTGGGGCTTTAAGCATGTAATAGTGTTACCTCCCTAGGTAGGAGTGGCTAATAAACAACCCTATTAGGTGTTCCCATCCCTTGAGGGGAAAGACAGGTCCTAGGTACATCCTTCAATTGATAGGGGTTCATATGAATAATGATGAGATGGATAGGGACACAAGGGGTCTCAAATCCAAATGTCATGGGTTCAAGGATAGTAATGATAAGGGATTTCCACATATTTATGTGTATAGATGTAGGAGGGGCCAATCGTGGATACATGAGATACTCCGACCCTTTTTTCCACTCTTATTCATTTTCTTTTTCCTTTTCTTTATTTTTCTTTGTTTTACTACTCGGGGCTCCAGGAGACTACAACATGATGTGCATGATATAAGCAAGTATTACCCCCTTTAAGTGTGACAGGTATTTTCCAACCAGGGGTTGGGATGTGCATGGTTTCCTTAATGATGTGGGGGGACACATATGGCCCTAGGAACCAGGATGATCGCCATCATGAAGGCATAGAGCTCATGTTTGGATTTTACCCATGTGCTAATATAATGTCTCGACCATATTTTTCATTTTATAATATTCATTTCTTTTGTTTATTGCTTTTAACTATGATATGATTGAACTTTTTTCTTTAGTTTCATCAACCTCTAGGGAAACATTTCCAAACTGATCCAAACATGTGGACAAGGGGAGGGAATTTACTAGAACCTTCTAGACCTAGTTTCCATGTGGACCCAGAGAGGGAAGATGATGAAATAGGGCATGTAATGTGCGAAGAGGAGTGAAAAATGTGAAATGGGAAAGTGAGGTTGTGCTATTAAAATTGGAGTTTACAAAATAGTGCCCTTCCTTAAGTTATAGGACAATAGGGGAGATCCCACGGTACTAGGATTAAGGATTAACCCCCCATTTAATGTGAGGGAATAAAAATATAGTCAAATCCCTTCTTTTTTCCAAGTCTCCCAATAATCCATGCCCAAAGTGCCCAAGAAAAAACAAGCATATTTCACCCGATTTCACAATGAAAAACATACCTTTAATATTGTATGGGCCACCTTCAAACATATGCTCTCGACAGATGGGTGAGGAGACATATGACTAGCTCAAGGAGAAGAGATCAAATGGCACAATATATTGGCTATACTAGTGGCTATCAGGGATTATTGGTTTTCAGCTAAAGACAAATCTAGGAGAAAAATCCTCCTATGGGGTCACCAACTTTTGGTGGGTAACATCTCGCTCCAATTGTGGCATGAGCTCAATATAGAGTGCATGAACCATATACTCAGATAAGAGGTCACTAGAACACAAGCAATCCTCTGGGACTGTAGAGTTGTATCCTCTACATAACAGATAATTGTTGGAATCATCTGTCCTATGTGTAACTTTATCGCCCATGTTTTCATCTAAACAATAAAACTAAATAGAAAATAGAATATATTTTATGATGCAAGTTTAAACTATATGCATCTATTCTAGCATGATAACATGGAATGATGATAGTAGCTATGCAAAAATCAATATGCAATGCATCCTAATCTAACATGCAGATAGTACAATGTGAGGTGTCCAAGAAAGGGGTGATATGGTTAGCCTTGACAGGATTAAGCCAAAGCTCATCATCAAGTCTTTCTATGTAATATTATCCCTTTCCAACCTTAACATGGATCTTGACACGCACTAGCTTTTTGTCTGCCAACATTACTTCCCCAACCTTATACTATTTCTTAGGTTTCTCAACCCACTTCTTTTTAGGTTTATTTTCTTTAGGGCTTGGTATTTTAAGGATATGCACTTCTTGGGGAGGATGAGTAGAAAGGGAGTTTAATTCCTCAAGCTTGGGAATATTATCAGGATATAAAAGAAGACCAAGGTCTTCAATGTGAGTTGGAAACTGGAGCTTTCTATAAAGAATGAATGGATTTCCATTAGTTAGTGGGATGGTGGCGTAAGACAAATCCATTTGAAATTGACCACCCATAGTGGCACCCCATTTCCTAGACAACAACATCCCCACACATGGGGTATATTAATAACTACTATTTCCAGAACTAGAAATATGTCTTCATTCATAGTTAATGCTAATTTGAGGTCTTTGATGAGGCCCTCAACATGAATGGATCTAAAATCAAAGCCACATACATTATTATATTTTTGGGTGATATTTAACTTGAGTTGTTTCATAACCTTTAGTGGCATGATATTTGTAGAAGCCACTGAATCCAACATGTAATTATGAAGAAGAATATTATTTATGTTCAAGGGTAATAGGAATGTTCCATGGTCGAGATTAGTTTTAGTGAAGTGGATGTTTTGCAACATAATAGGTAGATCCTCTTCATCAAGCCCTAAATATTTCTTCACTTTCCTTCTTTGGGATAGGACAATTACAATCTCCTTTATGGGAGCCTGCATACTCATTTTACTCATAGCAAGACCTGCATCAATGTCTAATTCTAATTATTTACCTTTTCTCATGTGCTTGGTATCTCCTTTAGGAGGATTCTTTTGGGTGTTATTGTTTTTAGGGGGATCCTTATTTGGGGGTTCCTTAGGAGGAATATACTTACACTTTGATGTTTTAGAGCTTGAGGAGGATTATTTTTCGTTCTTCCTAGAATATTACAACCCTTAATTCAACCTTCCACTATCCTTAGCATTCAATATGGGTTCATCTTATCTTTAAGTTTTACTTGACTAATTTGAGGATGACTATATGTGTCATCTAACATGATGTTGAAAGCTTGGGATTCATTGACTATATTCATTTTCTCACTACCATCCTCATCTTCACTTTCCTCATTAGAACTATCACTTTGATATTCATTGGAATATTGACCCTATTGCTCCATTTCATTAGTCAGGGCAAAGGTATTAGGGACATTTGGTTGAGCTTGCCCACCCTCCTCATTAATCGTTTTGAAAAAGACATTGTTTTAATTCTTTGGGGGGGAGGGATTGGATTTTTTTCCTTTTTCAAGAGTGGTGAATTTATTCATGTATATTCTATCCCTAGCATTCATATCATTAGACATATTACATGATTTCATGTACAAGTTGACAACTTATTCTCCAACTTGGTCCTTGGCCTTCCTCTATTTAGTTTCAACTTTGGCTCTAGGAAATAGAACATTTCAATATGAGTAGCATTTAGATTTTGTTCAATTTCGATGAAAATTTCTTTTGCTTCAACAACAGTCTTAGGATTCTTGTCTCTAAGTTGATATGTTAAGTGACCTTGGACTGGATTGATGAACTTTGCAAAGATTTGGGCATCATTTAAGTTTGAGACGATCAAAAATATTCCTAGAAATCATGTTAAACACTTAAATAAAGGTTCTAATATATTCATATGGTTTTTTTTGCACACAATAGAATTTTTCGATGACAATGTTTCCTTCAACATTTGTGGCCTACCTTTTCATAAATAGGTATTCAAATTGGTCAAAGTCACTAATGCTAACCAAAGTAAGGTTAATGTACCAATCCCTAACATCCCCCTCAAATGTCAAAGCAAATAAAAACATCATTGTATCTTCCTCTTCAATCATTCGAGGGCCTACCGCCCAAAATAAGCTCTCTACATTCATTTTCAGTGGTCTGATCATCACTTCCTTTAAACTCTGGTAGCCATTCATGATACATCTCAGGTAATGGGTGAGAAGCATAAGGAATTCCACTAAAGTTTATAGGTTTGAAGGTTTCCAAATTCCATTTCTTAAACAAGGGGTTTATGTTTGATTTTGAGTTTTATTTTGATTTTGGTTAGTCTTATTATTCATGTTGTTAGGAAAAAGTTTCCTTTGAATAGGTGTTGGATTTCTTGTGGGAGACATATCAAGATCAACAACTCTTGTTATAGGAGCTATGCTTTCCTCGTGATCTTCGCAACGAAGTAATTTAGGAGTCACCAAAAGAGGATATATGATGTCATTGGGATATTTACCTCTTCAAATATGTGACTAAGGAAGTATACTTTCTTCTTCCTCGGCAACAGTGCCAAAAATGTTGCCACGCAATCTAGTATGGACTTATGGGCAAAACTTATGAGACAACTACTAGACTAGGTGACAACAATGGGACAAAGACCCACTATCACCTCAATAAATTAACCTCAATATCTATGTACTTTCACTAATGGGAGGAGTCTCAGTAGGAGGGAAATCACTTAACATGGATACTATAAAAACTAGGATTGAAGATATTTCACAAAGCCTATTCAAGGAGAAGCACAATCATGGTTTAATGCTTCATCGAAGCTAAGGGCTCTCTAAGAAACACCTAGGAATGAAATCAAGACTTAGGGGTTGAGATTTGCAAAGGTGAAACAGGTGAAACAAGAACTCTCGAGAAGCTTTATAAGATAATTTGACACTTCAAATAGGATCTTCTTTGTTCTTGATAAACCTACTAAAGTCTTATGATAGACCTAGGATTTTAAGGGATAATAGTGGGAAGAAATTCCTCCAAGGTTTTCACTAGTTCAAGGTAAGAGAGAGGAAAGGGTCTCTTATGATTTATTCTATCGAATACAATGCTCATACAACCCTTAAGGAAGGCACCTATCTAAGGAAAACAAGCTAGGTTCCCTTCTAGGGCAAACCTAGGGCACAAGGATTTATGGAGAATTAACCATGAGAATTCCACCAAAATTTGAGATCATCAAGGGGAAACACTAAGGAAGAGTTATATCCAAACAGGATCCCAAAATTTCTTCTCTAATAGAATTCGCCTGATGCCCTAGCTAGTCATCCTAGGGAAGAGGGGATAAATTTTTTAAGAGAGAAAAGAAGGAAAAAACAGAGGTTGATCACCAAATTTCTCAGACCAATGCCTAGTCCATTAGGTTATGGAGTCTAAAATGATTTAAAATTGGTCAAAATATGTTGGCATTATGGCTAATGTGCCATCCTTGATAGCAACCTACTTAATAAAAATTCCAACATTATCATGATGATTATGGAACTCATGCAGCTTGGTACAGATCCTATAAATAGAGAAATGATAATTCAAAGACAGATGGAAGATAAAGGTGAAGTTTTAGAAAGTATATGTGGATCCTATGAAGAAGGGTTGCGTACATGCACAGTTATTGTAAGGAAAAGTCATGTACGTAGTCTGAACCATGGTAATCTAGATACCATGGGTCTTTACCATGGTATTGGCCCATAGTAATTAGAGCGACACTAATTGTTTGATCTCATCAAATAATATTAACACTATTACAAAGAGATTTACCTAAGGTATTGGCTAAGGCTAAATCTATATCAAGAGATGGAGATCAAGGTGTTATGTGTGAATTTTGTGAATTGGTTATGAATGATATAATCTGAAACAGGTGTGCACTAGGGAGCATGAAGATGGATCAAATCTGATAGATCTAAAAGAAAAACATATAGTTTGATCTGTTTATGTTTGTAGCTAACAATGATAGATCTATGATGATGAATTATTGATGTGTGTTTGTAACATTATGTCTACCAAGATTTGGGTGTGAAAGATGTTGTATTATGTAGTGAAAATATGATTTAGTGATCTAATATTTGTACATTATTTTGCCTCTGAATGATCGCGTACATATTTTATGTTGTCTTTGAAGGGTTGCGTATATATTCTGAAATATGGTTATCAATATGTTGAGATTTGTACGTAGGTGTTAATCATGGTAATCGTGTATGACGCAGTATACCATGATAAATATTCTATGACGTTAATTCTAATGTGAAAATGAGAATGCAATGCATCCTACCCTAACATGTATATGACAGAGATATTATTAAGTGTAATCATAAATTCGGTGCAACCAACATAACATCAAGTCAATATAAATATGTTGGAATATATGATTACTCATGCAGCAAATCCCAAAGCGAATGAAAACACAATCACATGGAGGATGATGCGAGTGGGAGGTGGGAAAATATGATGCCCACACATGGATGATTATGTGAGAAGAGGTAAGAAAAGGATGTAATCTAATCCATGAGATATTCTCTTGCAACCAAAATATATAGATGTCAACAACCGAGCTCATAAACTTTTGATGGATGTGAATCTTTTTCATATCACTTCCACCAACTTCCTTATTATTTATGTCATATTGTATGGCCTTCATTGGGTTATGATTAGTAGAAAAGGGAGGCAGACGAGATGGAGAAACATAATTAGGTTGAGTATTGATGATTACACTGGAGAGGGGAGACTATGGAGTGATCAAAACCCTGAGGGTGCATCCATAGCGGAAAATTATAATCAGTGAAGGGATTTTCCTTCACACTATACTTGATAGGGAAGAAGCTCTCATAATTACTTGAGATCATATGACCAAGGGTGAGGGAATCACTTAATGAAGACTAAAGATGATGACCAATAGGAAGAAGGGAGAAAGAAGTATTGCATTCAATAGGTTTTTCTTTCACGAGATCATAATCTAAGAGCTCAAGTGATTTGAACATAGAATCATACTCTTGAGAAGTGGGAGCCTTATCAATTCCCTTAATGTCAAAGATTGGGTCTCTGAAAATTTATCACTTCCAACCACCCCTCTTTATGCAAAGTAAAATGAATATTCTCCTTCCCAAGGGTATCCATGGGTATGTCATCATAAATAGTGCCAGAGGAGAAAAGAAGACCAATATCATCCTCATCCTCCTTTTCGGTGTTGTAAATGGGAGCACAATCAAATTGAGGAACTAACAACTTCCCATTTCTCCCTTTCAATTTGGAAGTAATCTTAAATTTCATCTTTCAAGGGGTTAAGGGGGTTATCTTCCTCAAGGTTCTCAAAAGGAGAATCATTAGAAGTAATATCCATGAGAAAGGTAATGTTAGTCTCAAATTCACCTTCCATAAACTCATTCTTCCCAAAACATGTGTTCTCAAAATCATCCTTCTCACCATGTAGACCCAACAATGACTCATCTTCTTTCTCATTACTTAGATTCTCAATGTCTTGATGATGTTCGACGAGGGATTTATCTTGGATGCTTAATGTAGGCTATATTTTAAAGTGACTAAGAAATTCATCAACAATCTCCTCAATAGATGAGATTCTCTTCGGTTCATGATCATGCAACCATGAGTTGTGACCACTGAGAGATCCCATGAACAATAATATAAGGACATCTTGGTGAAACACTTTCTCCTTTGAAGTATGTGCATTAAATCTTTCTACATGGTCAATTGAGGAGAGTGGATCACCATCAAAAATGAGCACACCATGTACCATCCTTCCCATGACATGATTAGGGTGCATAGGGATGCTAGCAATGTCCAAAGCAGGAAATTTATCAAGAAAGGCAACCTATTTGAGATATGCATGAAAAATATGTAGGAGTTGCGAGGGTGAATTTAAATATGCCTAGAAAAATGCTTGCTTCACACTACAAGCATTGACCTTAAAGTTCAATGAAGAACTAGGGTTTCGTCCTTCCAATGGAGTCACTATGTTGGGTCCCTATAATACTAGTGTTACCCCATTACTATTGTAGTTGCACACCTTATTAATATTGTTGCACCCCTATTGTCCCCATATTGTTATTACTGTGCCCCATAGAATCCCTCTATTGTTATTTTTGTGGCTTTATATTATTATTGTTAGGT
>APFE030161827.1:0-20703 GCA_000404065.3 Pinus taeda | reverse complement strand
GTCATTTTAATCATCCAAGAATTGTTCATTTATGTAATGTAAAGGAGGTTGCCCCCTCGAAGAGGCTGAATTTTAAGGCGTTGATCTATCTTTTCTATCCTTTTCTTGAGCTGGTTTCATAACACACTAATAATTTTATGTCAATATGTTGTATGGAGAATAAAACGCACATTTTGTGTCCCTGACAACGTCAAAATGTTACTACTCAAACTAGCAGGGGACCTAAAGGTAAAATGTTAGGCCAAGGGCAACAAATGGAGACCTATCCCATTGTCACCTCAGCTAAGGCTCCCTACTATTTACGGAATTTCACCGATGGGAGGAGACCCGGTATATTATGGAGTCACTAATGAAGGATGCATCAATGAGTGTATGTGGAGTGATATAAATTATTCCCTTTCTAGAAGAGCTTGAAGAAAAGAGATTGCTTTCTTTCTAAGCAAGGTACAATGTATTCTTTGACAGGAATGAGAGGATTTTAAGGTGAGGTTTAGGGGATATAAATTGTTAAGGAATTTCCCAATCCCTAAAATTCTTATTGAAATTTGTATCCCAGATGGTTCTTGAAGAATTTTCTTTTGAAAGGAAAGAGCCCACACGGGACCAAGTCGATCTAGCCTAGGTTAAGAGGTAAGAGTTTAGAAACAAATGACATTCTTAACCTAGACAAGATAGGGGAAATGATAAAAAAAAGAATATTCACTTAATGTGTTGAATTGATCCTTCAAGGCGCTAACCTTGGGGGTGTTAAGGAAATTTTTTATCTAAGAGCTAGGGGTTGGATTTTCTCAAAACTCCACCATCAGAATGGCCTCAAATTTGGAGGAGGTCTTGAGGATACACTGATGAGCCTCAGTATTGCAAGAATAATGTTGCAACTCCCAAGGTTACCGACTTTAATTATCAACTCGAGGTTCATACAAACTTAAGAGGTATCGGCACTATATGTGCAACATACAATGTGTCCTTCCATTGTTGTCATGATGTAATGGAGTGCATGTATTGAATTCAAATCCTAAACTAATTGCAGAAAATGAAATGTTCAAAATGGAACCTTAACCTATTGCAAGAAAGTAAGTACAAGGAAAGAAAATGAAATCAAATGCTAAAACACGCCATTTTCTAACTAACTACTAAGAATATTTGCTTCAAAAGAATTTTAAGTTAACATGTATACAATCCTACCATCCTAATCATGCATATTCAAACCATCAAACCTTCTACTGTTGTGCATGTAAATGAATAAACTAAATTTGTTTTTCTTTTTGTCTCTTTTTCATGTGAAAGTGTGAAAGCTAATATCTTTTGGTGATGTGGAATGTGGCTTGGAGATGATGGTGAATGGTCAGAAGGTTTGGGATACAATTAGGGACCCTTTTCTATCTTCCTAGAGGTTTTTTCTTGAATTTGGTCTCAAAACAAGCTTTGCTACATCATGCTACAATGATTTCCTACATGATCCCCTGATTTCCTACAAGATGTACAGATTTAATATAATTCATCGAATGACCAAGCAAATCAAATCCAAATTGGATGGGACAAATTTTGTTATTAACTAGGATGTCTTAGGTCCCTATTCCAATTGGAATCACTCAAAAATACCTCCGTTAACCCATTCTTAAAAAAACAAAAAACATTACTAGTCGAAAATCTAGAAATTCGAGAACTAGTGAGCTAGTAAATCTAAAAAAATCCTAACCAAATCAAGTGAAAATGCAATGGGGTGATTTATTTTATGAACTATAATGCTTTTTTTATCTAATGCAAGTGGAATAAAGTTGATTGAAGCTCGTTAGGATGCTCTAAAAAATAGCAGAAAATTATTGTTCTTTGCTAAAAAGGAGGTCCAACAATCTAGATTTGGGGATAAGAAGACTAATCCAAGCAACTCAATGATTACTATGAACTTCAAAATCTTTTCCAAGGATTAAATAATGATTTTTATCTTGGAAAATAACTTAGATCAACCATTTAACTCAATCCTACAACAAGAAATCATTAATTCTAAATGCGAAAATAGAAAGAAATAAAAACAGGAGATGCATGTGAATAAGCAATAAAAAGAATGAAAGAAAATGATAGAAAATGGCTCTAAGGCTCCTGGGATGGCCAAGCCCATGGAAAATCAGATACCTATGGAGGAGAACAAGATTTAGAAGCTGAACATGACACCAATCTTCATTATTTTCGTCAATAGAATTATATACCTGCAAGAAAATACAATGGAGCTGCAAGAATACAAGCTTTCTCCACAATAACACTAATGAAAAACTACTTCTAGAGGTAAATTCAACTTGGTACTTATACAAAATTATTAGGAATCATTCCCCATGAATGGAGGAATCTTTCCCCACCAAATCCCTTGATTAGTAGATCTAGTCCCCAATACTAGGAATTTGCATTAAATGGCAGGGAACACATTCCTAGATTTTCTCAATCATTCCCTAGAGGAAAATTTGACTTGGTACTTATACAAAATGATTAAGAATCATTCCCCATGGAAGGAGGAAGCTTTCCCCACTGAAATCCCTTGATTAGTGGATCTTCTCCCTTGATTGGCGGATCTGCTCCCTTGATTAGTGGAACACATTCCTAGATTTTCATAATCATTGGAGTTCCACAATTTGTGCCATAATTCCATAATATATTGTTGACTTATTATTTACTATTGATCCTCCAGTAGTATGGAACAAGTCCCTAAATTATCTCCTCCTCCAACTCTTCATAATATGCCCAATAATCTCATAATATTCCACAAAAAATAAATAATATTAGGCACAATTATTCAATTATTCATAAAACTTCCTAATGAATATATTAAAGTAAAAAATAAATTATCTAATGCAAAAAGAGAGGTTTAATATGTTGAAGGATGGTCATAGGCCTTAATTTATATTTTAAATTAGATGCATGGGCCTTAATTTACGTCTAATTTAGAGGCCCATCATAGCCTCCTGCTGAAAGTGTTGCTCGTCCTCTTAGCAACTTAGTGACCTCATTGTGCCTCATCCATGGCCTTGGTGGCCTCTCTCTTGTGCATTAAGCATCTTCGTTGTAAGCTCTACAAGGACAAGCCCAAAAACATATTTGTTCAAAGAAAAATCCTTGTTTCTTGAGACCATTTTCTTGCCTTCTTTCCCTTTATTCAAGATGGGTTCTTTAATATTTTTCAGTTTGGCAAGGCCTTCCACACCCTTGTCAACCTTCTACTACCTTGTTCCACCATTTGGACACCTCCTGTAGGATTTCTGGGTCACTGTAATTCCTACAGGATCATCTTGTAGAAAACACAGTCCCTTTGTAAAGTGAAGTAAAGGGGTGGAAAAATGCAGAAATGGCGGAGGAATGAATGGTAATGAGTGGTAAAATTAAAATGTGAGTGACAGAGGTCTCTTTGTGATCCTCCTTTTCTCTTTGACCATCCTTCTTGCTGACCTACAAATGGAAATTTCATGAAAATGGAGAGGATGCTCTCTTTGTTTTTTTTTTTTCAAAATGAAATGGGATGGATGAATTATGAATAGATAGTGAATGTAAAGTGGATGGAAGGCTTGGAGTGTTGTGGTGACCTTGGCCTTTGCAAAAATTTCTTCTTTTAATTGTTGTCCTCATTCCTTGAAATCATCACCCTTCATAATTTGACTTTTCAACGTTGCATGAGTGAAGGAGTGAGTTGAAGGCGACTGAGACTGCTGACCCATCCTTAGCTTATAAAACCTCATCTTTTATGCATTGACAACAAATTTATAACTATAATATGCTCAAGAGAAGAGTTCAAGAATATTGCATACATGTACCTACCTAATGGTTGTTGGAGAGACATGCATGTTGCTGTTGAGTTGATGTTGATGTGAAGGTGTTGGATGGTGATGCTAATGATCCTAATGTTGCTGCAAAGCTCTGAAGGAGCTTCTTTGACCTCTAGATCTCCTTTAAAACTACTCACTGCCAATCCTATAGGTGTTGTTCTGTATCTTATAGGTTTACAAGACAACAACTTGTTTTGTCCATATCTCCCAAATGGTAGACTAGATTGAGCTGAAACTTTTTGAGGATGTTGCCATCATCATTATGCACCTCCCCATAGAAAACATGTGGTCAACAGATGCATGGATATTGATAAAAACTAAAAATGGCTGAAGGTGATGGAGGCCGATTTCTTGGAAACCGTGCACTAGAATTTGCTGAAATTTTTTGGGAATGTTACCATCATCCATATGCATCTCCCCATGAAACAAATTTTTAAATGAATGCACGGTTATCGAGAAAATGCAAAAAAGGATGAAGGTGATGGAGGCCAATTTCTTGAAAATTGTGCACTGGAATTTACTGAAATTGCTTGAGCATGTTACCATCGTCCATATGCATCTCCCCATGAAACAGCTTGGAAAATGGATGCATGGTTTTCAAGTTATGGCAAAAACAAACTTCTACTCTATGTATTATTGTCACCTAGGACCTGTAGTAAAACAGAGCGTCCTGTAGTTTTTTAGGACAGTAAGGAAAATGAGTGGTATAAGCTTCAGAATGATGGGTGGATGGTGAAAATATATGAGGGTGGTGGATTGACATGGCCTTGGCCGTGTTGGAGGATTTGAACGAAGTAGGAGAAAGTCAAAATTTGACTTCTTTTAACTAGGCTTGACCAATTTTCTTTTTGATACCAACTTGTTCTTATTGCTTGCAGATGCTGGAGAGTACATGCATGCATGGAGCAAGGATTCCTTTTTTTTCTTCTAGGCCTACTAGTCGCCTCAATGAGGTTTTCAACTAGTAGGTATGCCTAGGCGCCTCAAATGAGGTTTTCCCCTAGTATCATTTCTTTTTTCTGTTTTTTTTTCTAACCCATTGACTGCCTCATGGAGTTTTTCAATCAATGAGCCAATCTAAGGTGCCTCCAAGGAGGTTTTCACCTCAGATTTTTATTTTTTTCTCTTATTTTACCAAAAAAAAAAAAAAAATCTACCCTACCGTACTTGAAAAACAAAATCACTTTCAAGTATAAGAATACTTCCAATGGAGCCATGTGCACATCAAAATGATAGACAAAATGATGTGGAGGCTTGAAATGTATGCCTTGACATATACCCTGATTTGAGTGATCAAATGCTCTGACTTTGAAAGGATCAAGCATAGTTGAAGAAGACAGTGATGTTGCAACTTAGTGACTGTCTGGAACCAAACCTCAATATAACTTTCATGCCCTTGGTTTGATTGCTTATCTGGATCATTCTTCATGTCTTCTTCTACCTTGACCTTCAAATCTTCCTCTTTTTTCTGATTTTTTCTTGAATACATGAGGGAGCTCTCTCGATCTCTGATTTTGATGTCTACTCTTCATCAAGTGCAACCTATGATTCTTTGGTCTTCTCTTTCGAATCTTCTTCTTCTTGATTTAGTCCTTCAATGATATAAAGAGAATCTCTTTTTTGCAATACTCTTCCTGAGCTATGGTGAATACCATCGATCTCAAGAGGAGATGTTTGAAATTTTTGTACCTTAGCATTATAAGTGGGCTAAGCTACTTCAATGTGTGGGTTTGAAAATGGTGGTATAGATAGTTGAGTGGAGTGTATATTTGAGATGGATGTGGATGGGGTTGTGGTTGTGGTGTAGGTGAATGGTAGGGATAACATAGATTTGGGTATGGAGGACATTAAGGATATTGTGGATGGCTCCCATAAGTTCCTTTCCAACCTTGTTGCCAAGATTAGTTTTGGGGTTGTGATGGCCAATGTTGCCAAGCAAAGAGTGTGTTCCAATTACCTTGAGGTGGATGTGCATAAGATTGGCATTGTGAATTAGGTTGTTGCATCATATCAGTCTAAATAAGCTTCCATGGTCCTCTTGGAGCTACATAACATTGTTGCATTGGCAATTGGCTTTCTTCATGTCCTCTTGGTGAACTTCCGTCAACCTTGGTAATGAGGAGCAACATTTAACATCATGTGATTCTGCATGGACAACACAAACATCTTCTTTTTATGATTTTCTAGTCTTAAAATTTCTACTTGTTTGGTTAGATTGCTAAAAATTTCTATTTAAAAGTCATCAAACAAATTTCCAAGTTTAGCTTGACTTACCGATCTTGATGATGATTTACCTACTCCTTCTTTTCCTCTTGATATGTGTTTGCATGTTTCACAAATTTCTTCAAATGATAATTGGTATACATCACCTCTACTCATGAGATCAAGAAGATCAATCCACTCATCCCTAATTATTCTAAGTAAGAGGGTTTTTAGTGTGTCAGATCCTAAATGATGTAGTTTTTCCCTCTTAACATTATACATGAACATATCTATTAGATCCTCAAGACTCACATATTCTCTCTGATTCATTCTAAAGATTTCTTCTTTAAGATCATGATCTTTATATTTTTATAAGAATCTATTTTGCATATCATTCCATGATCTTATTGAATTAGTCCCTAAACTCATGAATCATTTAAGAGCTCTATCCTTCAATGTTGCCGGAAACAATCTCAATTTTTGAGTTTTTAATAAGTAACCATAATATCTACAAACAATTTCAAATTCAAAGAGAAATTTTGTTGGATCCTCTGACCTTAGACCATGAAATTTTGGAAGAAAATATGGAGGGATGTTCTTCATGTGCACATTGATATATGTATCTTGAATGGGAAATCCAAGAGGATCTTCCTCGTTGTCATCGTCTCCATCCATTTCTTCTACATTCTTTTCCATCTTATTCTTCTACCTGCAAAAGTGAATGGTGATGTGGCTCTTACTACACCACGTGATAAAATGGCGGGTGGGTTGGTGTTGGATATTTTTGTTTTTGTTTTTATGATTGAATGAAAACTATAATGCAATGCAGTTTTCTACTATTGAAATTAAATATGCCTAATGAAAATATTTCTTTGTTTTTGCAAAATTAAAAAGAAATGAATCAACAAGGGAAGAAAACAATGCATGCTTTGACACCTCCACGGCGACGGCGCCAAAAAGTGATGAGCCTCAATATTGCAACAAGAATGTTGCAATTCCCAAGGTTACCGACTTTAATTATCAACTTGGGGTTCGTACAAACATAAGAGGTATCGACACTATATGTGCGGCATACAATGTGTCCTTCCTTTGTTGTCATGACGTAATGGAGTGCATGTACTGAAGTCAAATCCTAAACTAATTGCAGAAAATGAAATGTTCGAAATGGAACCTTAACCTATTGCAAGAAAGAAAGTACAAGGAAAGAGAATGAAATCAAATGCTAAAACACACCATTTTCTAAATAACTAGTAAGAATCTTTGCTTCAAAAGAATTTTAAGTTAACATGTATGCAATCCTATTGTCCTAAGCATGCAAATTCAAACCATTAAACCTTCTACTACTATGCATGTAAATGAATAAAATATTTTTTTTTCATTCTGTCTTTTTTTTCATGTGAGAGTGTGAAAGCTAATATCTTTTGGTGATGTGGTAGGTGGCTTGGAGATGATGGTGAATGGTCAGAAGGTTGGGGAGACAAGTAGAGACCCTTTTCTAGCTTCCTAGAGGCTTTTTCCTCAATTCGGCCTCAAAACAGGCTTTCCTACAGGATGCTACAGTGATTTCCTGCAGGAACCCCTAATTTCCTACAGGATGTACAAATTTATTATAATTCATCGAATGACCAAGAAAATAAATTGGATGGCACAAATTTTGTTATTAACTAGGATTTCTTAGGTCCCTATTCCAAGTGGAATCACTCAAAAATACCTTTGTTAACCCATTATAAAAAAATAAAAATAAAAAATAAATAAATAAATAAAATTAAAACATTACTAGTCGAAAATTTAGAAATTTGAGAACTAGTGAGCTAGTAAATATACAAAATGCCTAAGAAAATCAAGTGCAAATCCAATGGGGTAATTTTTTTATGAACTAGAATGTTTTTATGATCTAATTCAAGTGGAATCAAGTCAATTGAAGCTCGTTAGGATGCTCTAAAAAATAGCATAAATTTATTGTTCTTTTCTAAAAAGGAGGTCCAACAATCTAGATTTGGGAATAAGAAGACTAATCCAAGAAGCTCAATGATTACTATGAAATTCAAAAGATTTTACAAGGATTAAATAATTCTTTTGATCCTGCAAAAGAACTTTCATCAACCATTTAACTCAAGCTTAAAGAAATCATTAATTATAAATGCAAAAATAGAAAGAAACAAAAACAAGAGATGCATGTGAGTAAGCAATGAAAAGAAGGAAAGAAAATGGTACAAAAGGGATCTGAGGCTCTTGGGATGACCAAGCCCATGGAAACTCAAAGACCTATGGAGGAGAACAATATTTAGAAGCTGAACATGACACCAATCTTCATTATTTTCGTCAATAGAATTACGTCCCTGCAAGAAAATACAATGGAGCTGCAAGAATACAAGCTCTCTCCACAATAAAACTAATGTAAAACTATTTCTAGAGGTAATTCGACTTGGTACTTATAAAAAATGATTATGAATCATTCCCCATGAATGGAGGAAGCTTTCCCCACCAAAATCCATTGATTAGTGGATCTAGTCCGCAATACTAGGAATTTGCATTAAATGGAAGGGAACATGTTCCTAGATTTTCTCAGTCATTCCCTAGAGGCAAATTCAACTTGGTACTTATACAAAATGATTAATAATCATTCCCCATGGATGGAGGAAGCTTTCCCCACCGAAATCGCTTGATTAGTGGATCGTTTCCCATGATTGGTGGATCTGCATCCATGATTAGTGGAACACATTCCTAGATTTTCTCAATCATTAGAGTTCCACAATGTGTGTCATAATTCCATAATATCTTGTTGACTTATTATTTATTATTGATCCTTCAATAGGAGGGAACAAGTCCCTAAATTATCTCCTCCTCCAAATCTTCATAATATGCCCAATATTCTCTAATATTCCACAAAAAATAAATAATATTAGGCACAAGTATTCAATTATTCATAAACCTTCCTAATGAATATATTAAAGTTAAAAATAAATTATCTAATCCAAAAAGAGAGGTTTAATGTGTTGAAGGATGGTCATGGGCCTTAATTTATGTTTTAAATTAGAGGCATGGGCCTTAATTTATGTCTAATTTAGAGGCCCATCATACACTAGCGTGGGAGAGGCTAGGAGATTGAACCTTTTGGAGGGATAGTTCACCGGGAAAATGATGCCCTATGTGACCCAACTTGGATAGACCTAGAAAAAGGTGAAAAGAAGTTGATTTTAGGTGACAACATCTTGGTAGATCAGTGCCTTAGTCTTTGGATAATGGAATCTATGATCAATATGAGAGAGGACCTTTAGTTCTTAGTCAGGGAGGCATCAAGGCTACTTCGCTAGCCTTCTAGGTCAAAGAGGAGAAATCTTGCAGCTTTTATAGTTCAATGTAAAAAAATTGATGGCTTATCAAGATTAATTCGTTGATAGAATTAACCCTAGGATATTTCATTCAAATTACATGGCCCATACATTCAGAGATTATATATAGAGACAAAATCCCACAATTTAAGCAGTAAATGCATGCAGCAATTATCCCTAAAAATAGCAAAAATTCAAGTCCAATGTATATGACAAAGTAAAACAAGAATAGCATTTAAATCATGTACTTACATGTAATAGAGTATATTCAACCATCAACAATTTGACAATAAAGAATATCCAAGATAAGATAAACCAAATCCACACATCAAAATTCATCCATAAAACTTCAATTCATGCTCCAAGAAAAAGTGTGAAATTCTCAAGAAAGAGAAGAGTTCCAATCCAAAGTGATGATGATAAAATGAACTCATATCACTTGTATTTATACACTAATGAGGATTTTTAATTAGCCTCCTTGGCCTACATAAGCCCTGAAAATAAAATAATGTTCTAATAATCTAACTTTTGGTGACAATCCCATCAAACTAGCTCACAAATGAAAGAATAAGCCTCCCAACAGGTCAAATAATAATCTATGAATGTCGTAGGGCCCTCTAAGAGGCCCGATGAGGACCATGGGTTCCATAATGAAGAGTAGGACCCTCAAAAGTGATGGATAAGGGGTTGGCCTATTGTTCTCCAAACAATAAACTTGTGGTGCTCTTAATGGGTGTGGGGGCACAATAATAACCTCATGGGTCTCTAAATGAGTTGAGAATGCTTGTAGATTGTCTTTAAGGGCTTTGATGATGGTGTAGGGGATGCCACATCATCCTACAAGTACTGGGTCAGCTTCCAAGTGCATGGTACATCTATGCGGCTGGTTGGGAAAAGGTTAACCAAGTACATCTTCCTCATCTAATGGGACTATCTTGAGCATGTATTACCATCCTCGGGGATCCATGGAGTGATTTCTACTAATGTGGAGGCCCATGGCTCTCAACACACACTCTACATGTGCAAATGTAGCCCTTTGGAGGATTAGAACTCTATATAGGGAGTGTGAAGCAAGAAAGTGTTCCCTCTGCGGATAGAGGCAAGCCCTCTAGCCCTAGAGTGGGTCTAGTCATAGCAAATACAGATCAAAAATAGATTTCCTCAAACATTCATAGTTGGAGGCCTACCTCAACCGGTGGTCGATGAAGTTCCATTGCACTACTCAAGCTTCTGCTTCCTTCTCCTTAATGAGTGATCAACCTGAAACAATGCAAAGGAAATACAACAAAGCAAACAGAAAACAACAATGATCTATTTACTCACAAAGTCAAGAAGTCATGAGCTATCAAGTAAATTACATACAAGACATACGAAAACATCATTTATTGTATTAATGATGAAATAAGAGCAAGCTTACAACCAAATTCTTGACATCGCAAGCCTTCTCAAAGGGTCCAACCAATGTATTTCTCAAGCATTCACTCTTTGAAGATGGAAGTCCCAACATACAAAGTCTCTCTCTCACTCATAAGTTTTAACACAAAGTTAAGGGAACTTCACAACCTTCCACAAGCTATCAACAATCCCACACTTGTCACACCCACACTAGCTATCTTTCAAACTCAAAATCACTAGCAGCACTGCTCAATCCAAGAAATTACCAACTAGCTGATCATATCAAAGGTGAGTGTTTAAATAGGAGAAGGAGTCTCCATGAAAGGTGGAAGAGAGAGCTTATCCCCAAGGAAGGTAGCACAAATGATGGAACTACCATACCAGAGGAGGAAGGGCAACACAAACTATGCCAACAACCAGGTTTGGACATCCAAAAGGCCAATTGTTGGAACGAATTCGCCCAATCTGGATTATTGTGAGTTTATAACTAAGCTTTAGCGCTGACATCACTAGTAGGCAATGTAGCCAATCAAACCATCACTAAAGATAGCAGATAGCCTTGCGCCGGAGAATGAAATCGGACCGTCATAGGAAACATATGTACTTTTGTGCTGAAAACGTGACGGGACTATTTACGACCGTTGTCCGTCGCGTATATTAAGTCCATTATCGCAATGAGGCAGAAAACTTAGGAAAAGTGGGTCAATTGGCAACATAAGAGAGCATTTGTTCAATATGAGCATGTTTTACTTGGACACATGACACAATAGATGGACTGGGGTGAAGGCAGTGACAAATTACCATGTAACAGATGCCCCCTAAAGTATGAAGCTCGAGAGAGTGGGAGGGGTGAAATGCTTTACGAAACTGACTGAGCTGGAACACCATCTGGAAAAACCTGCAGGCACAAGTACAACTGATATCTCTAATAGTGAAATACATGTAGTCTAGGCATGGGTGCAGCCATCCAAAAGACATATGAACTAGGTCTATGGTATGGACGTAGCCACCCAACTAATAAGACCATAATGATAAAGGTATGGTCGTAGCCATCCGTGAAGATTCAGGTATGGTCATAGCCATCCATCAACAAGTCATGTAATCACGAACTAATCCACGCAGCCCAAACATGTGTAATCTAAGTTCGAGGTCTTGAAACCCAACCGATCATAGTACAAACTCTAGCATGCAAATAGATGTGTTGAAGTCGAGCATGATAGAAAGTCACTTGATTACCGATCAATGAGTAAAACCGTTAACAAGCACGAGAGAAACCACCAATAATGCCAATGGTTCTCAAGGTACTGTCTAATACAATCCACGAAGTGTGAAGAATGAGCTGAAGTTGAACACTCATGGAATAACCCAATCGACGACCAATGATGAAATTCAACCGTTAGGTGCGAAGAACTTGCCATTGAGGCATGCAAGCTCTAAGGTACCAAAGGGGATCTCTAGATCAATCTCCTGGATAATGAGCTGATGTCGACAGGAGACGATCCATTGCAGGAGGGCCATAATGTTTCCCCCATCAACGACACGAGATAAGGAACAAGCGGTAGATGGTGAAATAGAGTATCAGAGGAGGAGGTAAGGATGTAAACAGCAGAAGGATTATACTCTTGAACATGTCGGTGACACGACTCCGGAGGGTTGTAACATTCAGGTACCAAGGGATGAGAGGCTTGATGGAGACAGCATGGATCAGATGGAATGAGGTTAAATGGCAACCCAAACCCACGAAAGGCCAAATGACGATGTATGGATGTCCCAACATGACAAGAAGCAAAAGTTTCGATGTTCAGGAGTGAATAGCTGCCATAGATGATCAATGATGATTTCCAAATTTTCCCCCACCATTGCTGGCGAGTACCCCAATTATTTTTGAAAACAAGCTTGAAGGGGATAGCATGTGCTTGTAATATAAGTTCGACCTTTGGTCGAATCCAACCTAGTAATAGTTTAACGAGCCCTAGGGAGGAGAAGCTCGAGTCCCATCATGGCGACGAGTCCAATGTTGTCAGGGTTTAACGAGTCCGACATAGGTAAAACTCAGAGTCTTTTTCATGTTTAGGGAGTTTGAAAAGACACAGAAAAGAAAGCTCTAGGGGGGTCCTTTTTCATATATTTGTGTCTCTCGAGCCTGAAAAAGTATAAAACAATACTCAAAAGAACCACTTGACCATTATGATCAAGGAGTACCTTTCGTAACTAGTGACATCGATCTGAAAGAGTAGAAAAGCGATCAAAGACACGTTGTTTCGTAACTGATATCGAACTTGAAACGACAAAAGTCCGGAAATCTTTTTGTGTTTACACGGTTGGAAAAGAGCTTAAAGCAGAATGCCTCTCATTTTGTTTAACGATTCAAAAGGGATAAGTCGACAATCTTTTCATATTTTACGAGTCAGAAAAGAGCTTAAAGGAGACTCGTCCTGGAGGAATGAGTGATATAAAGGATAGTAACTCGTTCCGGCAATGGTGGAACTGCTCAAAACATGTAATGGTCAATAGGCTGGCTAATAAAACCACTCATCACTGCGGTTCCTCAGGAAAGGAAAAACAAAGTGAAAGCATATGATCGGCCAAAGAGATGGTGGCAATAGAATGAAACAACCAAGGCTCATCTAGCAGAATTTAACGGATAAAAATGGTAATCACAAGATGTAAATCAGGTATGGGTTCATTTTTACACAAGCTTGAACCATGGAGAACTTTGCTTGGATTCGGTTTCATGTTTACACAAGCTTGAAATGAAAAACTATGCTTGTTATGAGTTTTCATGCCCTCAGCATAACAACGCAAATTGAGGTACATGCCCCCCAAGCTTCATTGCATTCAACGGAGTAGATGGAATGAACGTTCACTTTCAAGATCTTAGAAAGACTCGACTTGGATTTTACGCGATCTTAATCAAAGACTCGATTTGGAAAGGGAGTGGCTTCATTTCTTAATGAGGTTGACATAGTAAAAGAACTATCCTCATAACCCTGTTTTATTTTTTAACGAGGTTGACACAAGACCAAGAACTTTCCTCAAGACTCCTTTTCATTTATTAATGATCTTGACACAAGGTCAGGAACTATGCTCATCACCCATGTGTTCATTGCTTAATGAGGTTGAGACAGGAATAAACTCTCCCCATTACTCCTTGGTTTCATTTTTTAATGAGGTTGAGACAGGAACAAACTATCCTCGTTACTCCTTGGTTTCATTTTTTAACGAGGTTGATACAGGAACAAACTATCCTCGTCACTCCGTGGTTCATTGGCCATATGAGAACATGGCTCCCAAGAGGTCTTCGCGAGATGGAAGGGACACACTCTGGGAGGAATACATGTCATGAGGCACTAATGATAGATCGGATTCCAATGCCCCCAATACATGATGTATGAGACCATCTGCATGATCATCAGCAGAGGCGGAGAGAGAACGGGTAGCCACATAATTGACCTGTGGCAAAGAAGGTACTTCTTGTGAGCAAGAACCGAGAGGGGATGACAGCTGCACAGGAGGCTCCGAGGGACTAAAGAATGATAATTGATCTATGGTCACCACTCTTCCATTGTGTGGAAAACCAACCACATAGAAAATTGAAGAGACGAGGGCCCCCATGCAATAAACATAGTCACGGCCAAGGAGAAGACTGAAATAAAAAGCAACTTGGACAACCATGACGTCTATATAAATGGTTTTGCCCCCCAAAGTAATAGGAAGCTTCGAGAGGATCCCTAAAGGTTGACTGGTTCCTCCGTCAAATGCCAATGGATTCTGCATGACTGGCACAAGCTATGGGAAGCCCAAAGCTTGCCAAGTAGTGAAAGGCATGAGACTAACCGGCGCACCCTCATCCAAGACAGTGCCAGGTACTGCCTTATCATAGGCATGTATTGTAATCTGGAAAGGCACATAGGATGGAAGGCCGAATGCAGTCAAATGACTCCAGTCGAAGGAAACGACTGAACTACTTGGTGGGGGAATCGTATGATTTCCCCCCTTCTCTATAGGAACCGAAGAAGGACCCTCTTGACCAGCGGTGATAGGAGGTTCGTTTTTTAACTCAGGAGAATCTGACGAGATGAAAAGAACATAAGCATGACGCTCTTTCGAAACAGAGTGATCAACAGGTGGTGAACCCAAGTTGACACTCTCTCCGACCAATGGTTGGTCTCGAACAGGCTTAGCACAGCCAGGTTCGAAAAGAGGAGGACGGACAAGAGAAGAATCTAGGTCAATCTCTTGGTCGACGGGGAGAGGTTCTAAAGAGAGCCTTTGATAACCAATGGGAAGTTGGGGTGAAGAAGCTATAAGACTTTCCAAAATGGTGGAAGCTTTATCCATGAGCAGACAAAGGTGAAGGGGATGGTTGCCTTCACATAGCCTACAAGGGAATTGAATTTTCCCTTTCTTCTTACATTGCCAGTTGATAGGGTAGCATCACCATGAGCTTCAGAGGATGATGAGGGATGATCCAGATTGTGGGACCATACTTCTAAGATCCTAGGATTTCCAGGACAATTACGAAGAAGATGGTCACCCTTGCACAGTTTACAAGGAAACTTAACCTTCTGCGGAGGAGCAGAAGGTGTTCCGACCTGAGATGTACTCAGAGCAGTAGTTGCACCAGTGGCCTAGCGTTTATCAGACTTCTTCTTGTTCTTCATATTCTTCTTCTTCTTCTTAGTCTCCTGGTAACTAGATGTGAAACTTTCACCAGGCGAAGGAGGAGAGGAGGAGGAAGAAACAGGGGAAGAAGGCATAGGCTCAACCTTGGAATCAACGTGTCGTGATTCAAACGAAGGAGACGGTGGAACAGGAGTCATGATGCTCGGGACCACCGAGGTTGAAAACAACCAAACAAGGAAACTGATGGTTAACCCAGGCAAAGACAATGTTGCCATATATGGAGCACCGGCATTTCCAAAAGAAGGAAATGGACCAGGGTTCCAATCTGGGGGAAGACCTTGACCGGTGGACTCGGGGACTATTGCCATTGGGAACAAGCCTGAGAAACACTCTTAACACAACTAAGAACTTGAATTGTTACCAAGAATATTTCGTGGGCAGTAAATTTTATGACGTAGGAACAAAACTTGACCTTTTCATGTTTCAAGAGTCGAGAAAAGGACGAAAATGTGACTCTATCTCTTTCGAGGTTTAATGAGCCTAAAAGGACAAGTGCTTAGATGGACCTTTTCTTTTAAGGAGTCCGAAAAGGAATGAAAGTGACTACTTTGGAGAACTAGGAAAAAGGTTTACCAAACAACCCGTAAAACTGCATATACACCTTGGCAGTCATATGAAAACCAAGGACTTTCCATACGACAATCAATATTCCCGAATGCTATGTTTGGTATGTTACGATTTGCAAGGTGGCAGACATGGCTTCCTAAGGATATAGGATGATAACCTAGTGGGTTATCCCAACATATACTCGATGGTACATGGGAGCACAATTCTGTACTAGACCACTATTGAGTCACAGAAGGAGGAATCACCCAACCTTGAGAGAAAGCAATAGTGACTAGATTTAATGACGTTAGAGCACGTCTCTAGCCTAGACCTCTAAGTAATGAGAATTATGTTCCAATGCGTTGTTAGGTTTATTCAGTTCATTTTAAAGTTGATCTTGAATTATGTTTCAGTTTTCAGGGCTTACTGTATGTATACAATAAAACCTAGGATGCAACTAGAATGAACGAAATATCCTTTCACTTCAGTGAACGCCTACCTACGGTAGGGTAGAGAGATCATCGCCAAACCAAGAAAACCAAGATAAGCAAATGCAGTCACACAATGCATACAGACATCAATCCCTACATTGCATGGATACTACTAATGAGAGATTTTATCATTTACTTCCCAATATGCAACCTTGAAATGCAAATTCACTTTCACTTTCGTATGCTAAATGAATGCAGTCTTTTGATTTTGATGTTTTAAATTTAAAAGAAACAAGCAAGCAAGCATGGAAAAAATTAGTCGATCCAAAAAATCGTGATCTATGTTCAGTAGTAAAAAGAAATTGAATCAATACCAAAGATTGGTCCAATAATTGTCACTAAAAATCAACCAGAAACAAGCAATGAGGAAGGCTCAATCAAACCAACAAGAAAGCTACAAACGAACCTTGGGTAAACCAGCAACCAAGCCAATTTATTCAAGAACTTAAAAGAATGAACTAGGTCACACATGCAAAAAATACAAGATTCATTCAACAAAGCCAAAGAAAGAGTGCCTTAACCATAAACAGTGAAAAACAAGCTACTGAGCAAGAAAAAAGAATAAGGGATCAACAGGACTGGTGAACTCAGGAGGCAAAATTGAAAAATCAGTTCTACAGTAATCGTCACGAGGGCAACACAAGCAACTAGTGTTGATCAGCAACTAGTTGTAGCAATAGAGTGACATCGTGGCGGAAGTACACGTCTTTCCTACGACGTACTGATTTCAGGAGTCGTCGCAACTGTGCAACGGTATTCAGTGACGCACAGGACTTTACAAAAGAGTGAGCACGACGTCCACGCGACTATTAAACTATTTTCCGCAATGACGTTAAAAACAATGACAAACAAACAAAAAACTCCCAAAAAAAACAGTTAATCCAACAGACAATAGAGGGATTTCCCATATCGATCTAAGTGACCCAAAACGCTGATAGTTAATCCCCAAAATTCAAGAGAAACCAAATCAAAATCAAAACAAGAGCAAGCAAGAGAATAACATAAGATAGACTCCCTAGTGGAGTCGCCAACTTGTGAAGTAGGAAAGTGTTCCCTCTGCAGACAGAGGCAACCCCTCTAGCCCTAGAGTGGGTCTAGTCATAGCAAAGACAAATCAACAATAGATTTCATTAAACAGTGATAGTTGGAGGCCTACCTCAACCGGTGGTTGATGAAGTTCTGTTGCGTTGCTCCAGCTTCTGCTTCCTTCTCCTCAATGAGTGATCAACCTAAAACAACGCAAAGGAAATACAACAAATCACGTAAGCTGAAAACAACAATGATCTATTTACTCACAAAGTCAAGAAGTCATGAGCTATTAAGTAAATTACATACAATACATAGGAAAACATCATTGATTGTATTAATGATGAAATAAGAGCAAGCTTACAACCAAAGTCTTGATGTTGCAAGCCTTCTCAGAGGATCCAACTAGTGTATTTATCAAGCATTCACTCTTTGAAGATGGATCTCCCAACATACAAAGTCTCTCTCTCACTCATAAGTTTTAACACAAAGTTAAGGGCACTTCACAACCTTCCACAAGCTATCAACAATCCCACACTTGTCACACCCACACCAGCTATCTATCAAACTCAAAAGCACTAACAACACTACTCAATCCAAGAAATTACCAACTAGTTGATCATATCAAAGGTGAGTGTTTAAATAGGAGAAGGAGTCTCCATGAAAGGTGGACGAGAGAGCTTATCCCCAAGGAAGGTAGCAAAAATGATGGAACTGCCATACCAAAGGAGGAAGGGCGACACAAACTATGCCAACAACTAGGTCTGGAGACATCCAGAAGGTCAACTGTTGGAATGAATTCACCCAATCTAGATCATCACGAGTTTATAACTAAGCTTTAGCGTTGACATCGCTAGTAGGCAGTGAAGCCAGTCAGACCGTCATGAAAGATAGCAAATAGCCTTGCGTCGGAGCATGAAATCGGACCTTCGCGGGAAAGAGATGTACTTCCACGCTGGAAGCGTGGTTGGACTATTTACAACCGTTGTTCGTCGCGTATATTAATTCCATTATTGCGATGAGGCAGAAAACTTAGGAAAAGTGGGTCAATTGGCAGCATAATAGAGCATTTGTTCAATATGAGCATGTTTTACTTGGACACATGACACAGTAGAAGGACTGGGGTGAAGGCAGTGACAAATTACTGTGTAACAGGGAGACCAAACCCAAGATGGAGACCTTATGCAACCCTTCATAAGATCCAATGTGTCCCCTAGCCTTCCAGTACAATAAGTCATTAGGGAAACCGAGTAAATGAGATTATCTACCATGGACCACAGGTGCAGACTTCATAATGGCCTACCCTTCCATAATGGGCTTATGTGTCAATGTCGCCTAAACTCCAAATGGGGTTAACCAAGTATTCTATTAGGTGGTTACTACTTCTAAAGGTGATAATATGTTCAAGGTACATCCTTCAAATGGTGGTGGCATGTGACATATAGGTGAATGAAGTAGGTGATAAGAAGTGGCAGCCCTGGGTCACATGCTAGGGTGCAAGGTTAGTTGATAAGAGGGAAGCCCACACTTGTGTTTATAATGTATAGGAGGGAGCAATTGTGATACATGAGGTGCCCCGACCTTGATCTTTCCACCCTTCTTTACATTCCTTTTGTGTTTTTATGGTTTTATTTGATTAACTGCTCAGGGCTCAAGGGGTAAGAGCATGATGCATAAGATATAACAGTGAATGACCCCTATTAAGGTAGGGTGGTTCATTGCCAACCAAGGGTTGGGACAATCACGGGTTCCTACATGATGAAGGAGGCTCATAAAGCATGTAGGAATCGGGGTGATGGCCATGATGATGGGGTAGAACTCATGCATTGGATTTAGCCCACGTGCTAAATGTGTTTTTCTTGGCCATATTTTGCATTTTTTGGTACATTTTCCTGTTGAATGTGGTCAAATATGCTTTTATCTTTCTTTTTAGATGCATCAACCTCCATGGCATCATTCTATATATTTTACTTTAGATTCAAACTAATTATGTGATATGATAAAACAAAAGACATGAATATACTCTACCCAGCAGCGGAAACAAAAATTGATCGATGCTAGTAGAAAAGGAAGAATTTCAATCGCATATAACACAATAATTTTTCTAGGGCAAGCAAATGCTCAAAACCCCGATTATTTCATTAACAAGAATATCTGAAAGGAAAATCCAATGATTGTTCAACCCAAACAATCTTTGCACAAGTACAATCTATCTCACTGCTTCGCAAACTAGCTCAAGCCAATACTTATCCAAATATGCTTCCTGCCAAGCCCCTACTTCCTTGTACAGTTTCCTAGGGAATTAGCCCATATTTAATTCGAAAAATCCCTCACCACAATTGTGAAATCCATCCATAGGCCTTCTATTGACTGCATGCACCATCTGTACAACTCGGAAAATTATACAACTAATAGTATACTCTAATCTCAACTGGATCTCCCTCTAAACTAACATGCATGAGTTATTTATGAGTGAATTATCAATTAACTAGTTGAGAAATGAAGTTTCTCCCCACTGATAGACATCCTCATAGTTCCTCCAACATTTGGAACTAGTTTAACTAACTTTAACTCGGTTACACTGAATTAATCAATTACAACTCAACAGAACTCAACCTAGACCCCTAAAATTTAGCAATCACTCTACATGACTCTAGATAGACTTCCAACTCCAATTTACTAAGCCAACTATGTCAACTTAACTTAGTTAATTGTTACAAGCTACTATGGGAATAGAATTACAATTTAATTAAAGGACAAATTAAATTAGGATTTCCTTGATGTTATTTTTAACATTTCTTATTGCAATTTTCAACACTCCCTCTCAAGGAATTCAACTTTATCCCAATCTGGTACCTTTGGAATGTTCTTCATGCAATACTTATCTCTAGTGTTGTTTCTACTACAACTTATGAAACTAGAAAAAAAAAACATCCAAACTGAATCAGTATGATGCATCTATCACTATATTCTCTAACTGCTGCTAGCTACTACACTATCTACTGAACTGACTCTACACTGCTGCCAACTCTACTCTGCACTCCCTAGTATCTGACTGTTTCTAGTCTATGCCTCTATCACTCTGACATCTGACTGCATCAACCGCCATTTCTACTGCAACTTCTGAGAAAAAAAAAACAAAACAAAACAAAACAAAAAAACAAAAAAACAAAAAAACAAAAAAAAACACAAAACACAAAACAAAACAAATAATAA
>APFE030161825.1:101710-128369 GCA_000404065.3 Pinus taeda | reverse complement strand
CAAGTTTGCCAAGTTGTTCATCATTATTCTTAATATAGCATTTGCTTCCAAAAATTTTGAAATGCTTTACTGAAGGAGTCTCACCATACCAGAGCTCATGAGGAGTTTGAGTGCTGTTCACTATTTGCTTGAGGTCCTGCACTAGATCTGAAGAGCTTACCCATTGTAGCAGAGTTTTTCCAGAAAGGAGCACTATCTGGATCTGGAACGAGGCAGAGTGATCAGACTGCTGCTTTCCTTTGCAAAACTGAGACGAGAAGATTCTGGTGCTTTGGAAGCTCCTAGACGTTCTGATGATGTTTCCCTTGGAGCTAGGGCTTTGCTGACTGGTGAACTCCGTGGTGGCCCTCTGTAACAATGGACTGTTGGGGTGCAAGGGCTGGCTAGAAAATTCGCAGCCTTGCTTCATGACAGATGATGCACGTGGGTTCCTAGCGATGTTGTGCTGGATCCATAAGCTATTGGGATGGAGGGTAAATTTGGAACCCTCGAAGTTTGATTTGTTGCCTGTCCAAGCATCCAAAATCTTGACATTAATATTGAAGTGAAACATTATTTTCCATTTTCATATATAATATATATATATATATATATAATATAATATATAATATAGGTTTAACAACAATTTTAAGAATTTATTTTAAAATTTAAGAACCCTAGCAAATTATATTAGTCTCTAATATGCAGAGTGTAAAATGATTAGTCATATTTTTTGTAAAAATTTCAAATTTGAATTAAATACTTTTTATGCTCTAATCATAAGAGTCACTGGCTCACTTCAGTGTTTTTGACTCCAATTTAACCATACTTAAACAAACTAATGAATTTAACTCTTGTTCAAATCTGCTAACTAGTACAGTAATTAAACTAACCGGCAGAGAATGCTAACTATGCAACCTTGTTTATGATCAATCCAACTATAACATATTATCTATGTGAAAAAATGTTTACAGTTATTAATTATAATTTTCACTTATTTAAATAACTGGGAAGTAATTTTTGCACTTACCTCACATGAATGAGTGCCTAATGAGACATTTGGCCAATTAGGTTGAGTCCATCCCAAAGTAAGAGCCCCACGGGTACATCCCTAGATGTCACAACCCCTTTTTAATTCATAAGTTACCTAATTAGTGTTGCTAGCAAGGTGATAGTGCTCGTAAAGATTTATAATGGGAATCAACACTTTCTAATTCATAAGTTACCTAATTAGTGTTGCTAGCAAGGTGTTAGTGCTTATAAATATTTATAATGGGAATCACCAATGTTAAATTTTTATTTTTAAAAATTGGTATTTATTATTAGTATATTATTATCAGGGTAAAGTAATTTTAATTTTTTATTTATATAATAATTATAAGAATTATTAGTATAGATTTATTTTAAATATGGATTAACATGAATTTAGAGGAATTTAATTTTTCATTTGCAATTTTTTTATAAGCACACATTATTTAAATGTTTTATATAGTTATTTATTTATTTTTATTTTTTTAGATTTTTTGGGTCACATGAGAAAAATTTCAACTTTATGACGAGAGGGTTACACATCATACTAGGTTGTATAATGAGCCTCTCGGCTCAATTACAAAATGATGCATAACAACTTTAAAATGATATATCAACTTAAATAATTGTTCACACTTAAATGTTTAAGTCAACAAAGACAACTAAGTGGACTTGCATGGAAACTATAATTTTAAGTATTATTACAAAATATGCATAACAACTTAAATAATTATTCACACCTAAATGTTTAGGTCAACAAAAAGAAATAAACCATGGATTCAATAATTTATCATGTCGAGAAGCACTTTAAGGGCATATGTAATTATTTATCAAGGTGTCTTTCCTGTGATTTTTTTAAGCTTTGCGATTTTTTTAAGCTTTTCTGGTGGATCCGGCAAGAATTTATTGAAATCACAAGTTTGATGGTTAACCCCTGCACAATGGAAGTGCCCGATGGATTTTTCAGGGTGTCAAATCCATATATACAGTCAAAAACCAGTTTAAATAACACAAGTCAAAATTTCACCTTTTCCACCGAATTTCGGCATAGTCCAAAAAGTCACACTAAAGACAAATCCAATAATTATGTGTTTGATATAGAGTTCTCACATGGAGTTTTAGCATGTGGTATTTAAACATATATTAATAATAAAAAATAATTTCAAACGGTTTTCCATAAATATAATATTTCAATATCCATTATAAATATAAAATATTTTTATGTCGATTTTTTTTTGGCATAGGTACACATACATACACATATACAATCAACAGACTAACATATAAAACTATGGAAAGTAAAACAAATCTTATGATTGGTTAAAACATTTCAATGGTGTGTTCCCCACATTACTTACATTCTAGTGTGTGCATACTCAAAATCTATCAGGTATAAAGAGAAAAATTCACTAACAGTGAAAAAAGATGTCTAAAGAAAAACTTGTTTAAAACTTTTAATTTAAAAAAAATAAAAATTGTTAAAGATAGAAAAAGAAAATCACGATAATTTTGAGACAACATTGAATGTATTCTTTGTCGAATTTAAACAAATTACCCAAATTGACATTTGAGGAAAAAAGATTCAGTTACAAGAAATAGATTAAATAACGAAATCTTAGAAAAAAAATCTGAGAAACAAAGGCTCTAACCTCTTCTTTTTAATGCCAAGAATTTAGGAATTTGCCCTCCAATAACCTTATCTGGCTGAAACTTCCCGGTTTGCCTCTGGAATTATGGTCGAAAGAGACCTTAATTGAAATTGGGAATGCTATTGGCAGGTGTGTTTATGTTGACCCGTGGTTTCTAGGGGAGAAAGACAAAAGAATGGCTTGGATATTAATTGATAAAGCCTTCCGTGGAGGCTTTCCGGAATACATAGATATCAGCTGGAATGAGCAGACCATTAGGCAGAGGTTAGATTTCTGGTGTGTGCCCTTTAGATGTGTTGCTTGTCATCTTACTGGGCACCTTATCAAGAACTGTCCGCGTCATCTTTTGAAAGGTCGTAAGCACCATAATTTTTCCAAATTCGTGGAAAAGCCATATGGACGGAAGGCCTCTTCTATGGATTTCGAAAAATCTGACTCACTTAAAAGTTTTTCCAGGTCACCCCACCATGTTGTTTCTGATGGGGACTATCAGAAATCCCCCCAGCCGGTCGTTGACCCTGATCCTTTGAACATAATTTCTCCCTCTATGCCTGCGCTGGAGACTGCCTCTGAATATGAGATCCCTTGCCCCCCGAAACCTCCTTTGGAACTTTTGCTCGACCAGGCTGTTCCTAACCCTCCCCCTATTCCTAAACCTGCCATTAACAAGGAAGTCCTCTTATTGAGTTCACCTCTGTCACCCCCTTCTCAGATTAAGTCCTCTGCTCGCAAGATGGTAGACCCTCTGACTGCTCCCACTCTGGTCAACTCCCTGGTAACGTCGCCTACCAACTCTATTGATAGCGACCTTGACTATCTTCTGACTAAAAAATCTCTTGACCTCAGGTCGCTCATTGTTCATAAGCCGGACAAACATACCTCTCCTAAGATCAGTCCAAAGTCGGCATCTAATATCACTGTGAGAAGAAAGAACAACCGTGGCAGTAGGCATTTCAGGGGGAGGAGAGACGTTTTTGGTCATGGTAACAGTAATCACTCTCTGGTTGACATTCCTATTATTGACATGACTGATGATTGGCCCCTTAGAGCAAGCAAGGCCGGAACTCCTTCGAAATGAATCTCATTGTATTAGTAAATATTCGAGGTCTGGGGCGAGACCTGAAGTTTTTGGCACTGAAAAACTTTTTTTTTTGTCGGCAAATCCTAAAATCATTCTTATACAAGAGACCATGCACGCTGCTCCTGTAACAGTGTCATATTTTAGGAAAATGTTCCCCTCTGGCATATTTCTGTTGTGGAGGCTAACGGCCTATCTGGCGGGTTGGCAGTGATTTGGGATCCTCTGTGGATCAATGCAAAAGCTTATAGTTGCATCGCATGCATCCTCATTTCAGCACAGATAAGGGGGCAAAAATGTCCTATTAATATATTGAATGTTTATGCTCCATTTAAGAATCGGCAGATTTTTTGGGAAAGTCTGTTTGCCTCTGAAATTTTGGATGTGGAATCATTATTGATCGCAGGGGATCTAAATATCACACTTAGCATGGATGAAATATGGGGAAGTAATAAAAAACAAGATCCTATTGCGGACAAGATCAGAAATGTGCTGCTTAGTAGGAACTATATCGACATTCTCCCGCCCAAAATTCTTCCAACCTGGGAAAACAGAAGGATTGAGAACGCTTATGTTGCTAAAAGAATCGACAGATTCATCCTACACGCCAGTGTAATTGACATTCTGGGCATGCCATTTTCTACAATAGAAAATATCTTCATCTCTGATCACAGGCCGATCATTCTTGGATGGAGAAATAAGGGATTCAGAACTGGCTATACATTTAAATTCAACAGGCAATGTTTGGAGGACCCAGAATATAACATCACTATAAAAAAAGCATGGTCCGAGTTATCGTCCTCAAAATTGCCACCTGCCTTAATAACCTTCAGGGAAAAGATGGAAGCGGTTCGAAAGGTAACAAAAGAGTGGCAATTCCAAAAGAGACAAGCAAATAAAAAATGCCTCCGGGAAATACAAATGGAAATTGACAATGCTGCGAGCTCCATGGCTAATGACTCTTTAACATTTGAAATAAGATGTAGAATAAAGGAACTGCATAAGAAAAAACTGATGATTATGAAGCAAGAGGAAACCTACTGGAGGTTAAAAAGTAGAGCCTTGTGGATGAACGAAGGAGATAAAAATTCAAAATTCTTTCATAATTATGCAAATTCCAGAAGGGAGAAAAACTTGATTTGGAAAATTAGCGATGG
This sequence comes from Pinus taeda, assembly GCA_000404065.3. Taxonomy (NCBI): domain Eukaryota; kingdom Viridiplantae; phylum Streptophyta; class Pinopsida; order Pinales; family Pinaceae; genus Pinus; species Pinus taeda. The sequence goes on along the minus strand of APFE030161825.1, from coordinate 123,477 downwards.
TAAAGGAGGGTTTTTTTATGCTCAACATGATATTACTGCTGAGGCGGTGGCATATTTCAAAAACCAGTATAAAAGATCGGAAAACTGCAAAATTCAGGACATTTTATGGAAAATTGATCTATTCCCTTGCATGTTTGATGAAGAGTCAAATGATCTAATATTCAAGCAAGTATCGAAGGATGAGCTGCTGTCTACTTTGAACTCCTTCAAAAAGGGCAAGAGTCCTGGTCCAGACGGCTGGACGGTAGAATTCCTCATTCATTTCTTCGACATCATAAAAGATGATCTGTTTCGGATGGTCGAGGGCACTAGAATGGTGGGCAACATTAATAAAAAACTCACCTCTACCTACATAGCTCTTATTCCTAAGAAGGGGGGTGCCCAAAATTTTCAGGACTTTAGACCGATCTCGCTATGTAATATTTCATATAGATTGTCTCGAAGATTATAGCTGAGAGGATTAAAGGAGTGTTATCTGAGTTTTTAACAAAGGAGCAACACAGTTTTCTGAAAGGAAGAAACATTCATGATGTTGTGGCTAGTACTCAGGAGGGACTGTTCGCAATTCATAAAAAGAAATGTGATGCGGTTATTCGTAAAATTCACCTCTGGAAGGCATACGATTGCCTGGATTGGGGCTTCATCAGGTGCCTGCTGGCAAGGATCGGTCTGAACTCCAACATGATCAACTGGATCATGGCATGTGTTGAGCCAGTGGATTATGCAATTATCATCAACGAGGTTCCATCCCCTTTCTTTCGGGCGGAAAGGGGTCTTCGTCAGGGATGTTCACTCTCCCCGTTGTTATTTATTTTAGCTATGAATTCCCTCAGCTTGCATATCAATAAGGCTGTCAATGAAAACATGTGCCGCCCACTTAAAATATGCAGGGACATTTCAATATCACACAATTTATTTGTTGATGATATCATATTATTTGGCTTGCTTTGCAGGGTTACCTGGACATGTTACTATGAAATCATAAAAAAAATCCAGATGGCTACGAGCATGATAGTCAACAATGATAAATATGCAATTTATCACAATGAAAATTATCAAGAAGCTATAGAATGGTTACCAGAACTATTTGGAATTAAAGCGCAACCTATCAGCTGTGGTATGAAGTATTTGGGTTTCCAGATCAAAGCAAATGGCTACACAAAATCTGACTGGAGTTGGATCCTTGACAGATTCCACAAAAGGATATCATCTTGGGAATTCAGGTGTCTATCACTGGCGGGAAGAGTAGTTCTTGTGCAATCAGTTTTGAACCAACTCACGGTCTACTGGGCACATTTATTTGCTATTCCTGCAAGCATCATTAAAAGCATGAATAAAATGTCTGCCAATTTCATCTGGGGAGGTCAAGTAAACAAGAAGAAATTTCATCTCACAAAGTTAGCCAACATCTCTTGCCAAAGAGAATGGGCGGTTGGGGCTTACTTGATATGCAATATTTTGGAAGGGCCCTGTTATGCAAATCACTGTGGAGAGCTATTCATGGTGTAGGTCCATGGTGTAACATGATTCAGGCGAAATATTTAAAAAGGAAGGACTTAATTTTCTGGTACAGAAAAGGAATCATCGGGGTGCCATATGGATCATCAATATGGAATAGCCTCCGCAAGATCGAATCTTATTTTTTGAAGAACCATATCTGGCATTTTCAAAATGGAAGCAAGATACTTATTGGCAAAGATCGATTTAAGGGAAACAGCGGGGTGATTAAAATACCTGAACCTCTTTTGAATTTCTTCCACAGAAGAGGATTTTTCTATTGGGATAGTTTGATTGATGAATGGCTTGCCTATCCCTCTATGGAAAAGCGCAGACGCACTACAGATGCCTTAGACGATTGCAAATCAGTGGGACCTCATAAGGGCGAGTCTTAGGAATTGTGGAATATTTCGCAATGTGGATTTTGATTATTTAATATGGATCCACTCAAAGGAGATGAATAATATAAAGGTCAAAGAAGTATATCAGCACATTCTGGAATCGAAACGATCCCCGCACAATCCTATATTTCCTCATATTTATTGGAAGGATGGTTGTCCATTGAAAATGATACACTTCGCGTGGCTTACCTTTCATAATAAGATTTTAACATGGGAGAATTTGTGGAAGCGCGGATGAATCGGACCAGGCATATGTCCTCTGTGCAGATCTTATGGAGAATATAATGATCACCTATTCATAAGTTGCTATCGTTCATAACAAATTTAGTAGTCTCTGGAGAATAGTTATGGAATCAAGCTCAAGGCGCATGCTTCAATATATGATATGATACTTTGGTGCAGCGTACATAAGCTAACTTGGAGAAGGATAATAATCTCTGCCCTGTGGCACATCTGGAAATGGCGAAACTATATCATTTTCAACGATTCAAAAATGGCCAGCTCAGAAATCTTTTTTAAAATTGTTGATGCTTATGAAGCCCTTCCACAGAAAGCTATCATCCAAAGAAGGGGTGAATCCTCTGATCAATCTTTAGAGAACTCTCCCTTCCCAAAGGCGTTTTTCGATGGTGCTGAACAGCAAGGCTCATGTGGCTGTGGCATCCTGATCATGGTAGATGAAAACGCTCAGTTCTCCATTCACTGGAACGGGGGGAGAGGTTCTAATAGTAAAGCAGAGGCCATGGCCCTCGCAGGGTTATCAAAATTTTACCTCTTCCTTAATCTACAACATGTTTCGATTTTTGGGGATTCGAAGGTTATGGTTGACTACAACTTTGGTAAGAACCATATTGCAGTACCACATTTGATTGGCTGGATGGGGAGGATCAGGTTCTTCTGGGACTCCATGATTGGAGGTTCTATTCACCATATCCGCAGAGACAAAAATTATCTGGCAGACTCACTGTCTAAAACAGGACTACAGGATGCTACAGGTTTTTGGTTTTTGCAGGTTCAATCCGAGGGAGTAAGCTATCATATCCAAGATTTTATTATGCCGGATTTTTAGTTTTATTTGTGTTTTCTTCACAGGTTTCCATGGACGCGTTTCTGATCTATATGTGGTTGTTTTCTCTTATCTTCTGTTTTTGGATGGTGTATATGACGCTTCTGAACATCCTTATGTTTCCTGTTTTCTCTGTGAACACATGTTTGTTTTTGGAGATCCCCCAGAACATTTTGTTTCAGCATATCTTCCTTATCTATTAGTCGGATTTCTCCCATGATGATTTCATCTAGATCTCTTTTCTATGGGATTATATCTGATGTAATCTCTGAACTTTATATCCCTCATATAATAATATTCAACTTTTTCATTCTGATATTAAAAAAAAAAAAAAAAAAAAAAAAAAAAAAAAAGCTGAATATTATTGTTGGTTTGACCAAGTTGCTTTTTTGGAAGATTGAAACTTCCAATATATTCACATATTGAAAGATAAGATTTTTTAGCATGTGATAAATCCAAAATTAAAATAAATTTAAAATTAATTATATTATATATGTTACAAACTATCCAATTATCCAATGTTACATATAAATTAAAATATTATAAATATATTTCTAAATTTCATACACATAAAACAATTTTCATAATGATATCTCATAAATGTAAGATTAAAACTTTTGAAAGTTTTATTTCCTACTTTTTCAAACTATTAAATCTAAAATGCAACAAAATGAGACTAATTAGAGAAATACCAACCCTAAAATCTCGAACAAAAAAACTCCCATTAAGATCCATGCCCATCTTATTAATGGGCAATTTCTTCTTTTAATGTCCCCAAAGAAAGTCATAATAATTGAAATCATATGTATTTATGAATATAAAAATGTTTATTAGTTTTTATTTTTATTAATAATTGATAATTGAAAACTTATTTTATAATTATATATAAAATATAGGGCTTTTATCTCGTATTATTATGACAAAGTCTTTTGTTGGTTTCTGGGTTTTGTTGAGGAACGATCGAGTCTTTTGTGTCCTTTTGCAGGTAGAAGCAACCCTTTCAAAGAAGAACCCTCTTGTGACTCTACAATGCCTCCCAAGAAGAGGGGGAGAAGAAGGAGGGGAGGAGGAGAAAGATGTCAACCATGCCAACGTGGGGCAAAGTCTTTTGCCCACAACCCAGTGGTGGATTATTTTATTGCCATTCACCAAGAGATCCACCAAAAGATCCATGAACTAGAGATAAAAGTGGGCAAGGAGAAACATTCCCTCTCAGTCTCATACTTACTAGATGACATATCAGTGTGGATTCTAGATCTTGGAAACACCCAGGGAAGGCATAAGTAATATTTGAACTCAGCGCTCCACTGGAAAATGAAAACGCTTATGGGGTTGGTGTTGAGGGACAAGTAGGTCAAAAAATATAATATCTTTGTGTCCGTTGAGGATGTGATTAGAATGTTGAGGAACCTAAGGTTTTGTGTGGACAATATTGAGGCTCATGTGATGCACGTTGACAGCCACACATCTTGTGATTCTGATGGGTGTGATAAATTGGACCCTCTTGGCTCTAGTGCTCGAAACTTGTCCAATATTTCCTCTTCAGAAATGAGTAACGTATGGGGGTGGTACTGAGTTTCTTGTAGGCCTTGCTTGATGCTTGTTTTGGTCTATTCAGGGCCATGCAATGGCTCTTCCTTTTGATGGATGAAAACGACAAAAGTGGTTTGTGATCGTGTGCTATCAAGTTTTGGTTTTAATCCCAAGTCTCAACTCCCATGGTTGAATCTTGTTCTTAAGGTGTGTTGGGCTGGATAATAATTTTGGGTTGAAAAATGTGTGCACAGGAGGTGTGAGCAACTACGCCTCGTGCTGAAAAATGTTGAATTGTCCCTGCTAATTGATGATTTACTCTTTTTGGTATATAGCCAATATGGATGTATATGTGAATTGGTGACGTTGGGCATATTTCTTGTGTTCTGCCCTCTCTCTTTGGTGCTCGGTTTGGAAATGTTGATGGCCTCCTAATTGATAGTTGTATTGTGGTCTATATGTCTAGTATGATCAATTTACAATGGAGTTATGTGGTGTGAGAGGTCAAGTTTTGCTTCTCCCCTCTAAACACATGGTATATAATATATTCTTGACTTTGTAAAATAATATGAAGTATTTTAATTTACCGATTCTTTTTTATTTATTATCTTTTTTTACTTTATAATGATAAATTTAAAATAATATTAAAAAACATAAATATTATATTACTTAAATAACCCTTTATATTAATCAACTAACCCTTTAAATCCATAAGACTTACATTAAAATTAACCCTAAAACCTTGACCTCTTAACTCATACATGTAATCTCTAGTCTCTTAACTCATACATGTAATCTTTTGTGCCAAAAGTTTAATAACTATCAAAACTAAATTTCATAACCAATATTGAGGATATTTGTTATTTTATGTATGTGTGATCAATAACCATCTAGCCACAAAAACATGAAATGTCACCAAAGACATATACCACTTTATATAATAATTAATACCAAATTACACGATAGTGGCTAATCAAAAGATCATATCATATATGTAAGCCTTAAAAGTGTGATATTGATTGAAACTAAATTCCACAAGTTTGATATTGATTGAAACCAAATTCCACATTAATTATTATTAAAAAGATTGAAGTTTAATAACTATCGAAACTAAATTTCATAATCAATATTGAAGATATTTGTCATTTTATTTTATGTATGTGTGATCAATAACCATCTAACCACAAAAACATGAAATGTCACCAAAGACATATACCACTTTATATAATAATTAATACCAAACTACAAGGTAGTGGTTAATCAAAAGGTCATATCATACATGTAAGCGTTAAACATGTGATATTGATTGAAACCAAATTCCACAACTTTGATATTGATTGAAACCAAATTCCACAATTATTATTAAAGAGATTGAAGTTTAATGACTACCAAACTAAATTTCATGATCAATATTGAAAATATTTGTTATTTTATGTATGTGTGATCAATAACCATCTAGCCACAAAAACATGAAATGTCACCAAAAACATATACCATTTTATATAATAATTAATACCAAACTACAAAGTAGTGGTTAATCAAAGGATCATATCATACATGTGAGCCTTAAAAGTGTGATATTGATCGAAACAAAATTCCACAAATTGATATGGATTAAAACCAAATTTTATAATTATTATTAAAGAGATTGAAATTTAATAACTACTAAAACTAAATTTCATTTTCATAATCAATATTAAAAATATTTGTTATTTTATGCCTGCTTAATCAATAACCATCTCACCACAAAAACATATACCACCTTATATAATAATTAATACCAAACTGCACAATTAGTGACTAATAAAAAATTCATATCATACCTGTATGCCTTAAAAATGCACGCCCTAAAAGTGTGATATTGATTGAAACCAAATTCAACAGGTTTGATATTGATTGAAACCAAATTCCACAATTATTATTAAAAAGATTGTAATGTTGCAGCAAAAAAATATTTTAGGTCTTAGTAATCAATAACCATACAGGTGCAAGCCATGGGAAACATATAACTTATGAATTCATTTCATGCCATGAATTGAACTGGTAAATTTCTTCCCGTAAGAATTCATCTGATGCAGCTTAAAAGGGACGATTTTTCCTTTCGAGTAATGATCCCGATGGAAAATCATGAGAGCTGCGTAGATCAATATACAAAGACCCTAAATAAATTTTGGAATTTTACATTTTCATTATATTGTAGGCGAGTGGGGCCGCCTTTTCATTTCGGTTTCTGGACCAAAAGATTACAGCGAGCCTGGTGCTGTTCCATGCCAATGAATGCTGCAAACCTGCTGGTGTTCCATATCAATGAATACTCTTACTTACTCCCTTGAATTCACAAAAATATGATCCACATGCGTACTAAATCCCCGGGCCAGGACTGGCAAAGCAGCAATTCCTGAATCTCAATTCATTGTAAACCATTGCGCAGTTCCAAACATTTATTTCCTGTCACAATCCCTTACCAGACTTCATTTAGGGTTTGGTAATGACAATGAATTCCCAGCCATTAATGTCCAGCGTCCTCTGCGTACGAAGTATTGTGTGCCAGTACTTCAGTCTCGGCGAGCGGGATGGCTTCTCATGGAAACTAGAGGAGGAACGCAATTTTATTTTATAAATTCTGGTTTCTGTGCGCGGCATTGTGTTTGGGACTGTTCAATTTTTGTAGAGTGGATTAAGGTTTTGTGCAACTCTGGTCGTTGCAGAGAGTGGTTTAGGGTTTCGTGCAACTCTGTTCAGTGCTTATCAAGTACTCAGCAACATGTACATGGAGTCGTCTTGGCCATGGGCGAACTTGGGTGGTCTCAAGGCATGGACAATACCTTCCCCTGTTCATACTTTTTAATTTTTTCGTATATCTGAAATTTTTTACTTTTGCAGATGTTAGGGCAGTTTTTTTCATTTTTCGTATATCTGATTTTTTTTACTTTTGCAGATGTCATAGCAGTTTTTTTCATGTTTCTGAATTTTTTACTTTTGCAGATGTCATAACAGTTTTTATCATATATTTGAAATTTTTACTTTTGCCAATTTCAGAACAGTTTTTTTTCGAAATTACTTTCCGATCTAATTATATTGTTAGAGATTTCTGGAATAACACTATGTAATATAGTGATCCATCATATTAATTATATATTACGATTTCAAAAATCTCTAATAACACAGTTAATTATATTGTTAGAGATTTCTAAAATAACACTGTAATATAGTGATCCGTCACATAATTTATACATTGTTATTTTGAAAATCTCACGTGTGTTGACATGTTGAATATGTTACTAAATTGAAAACTTCCACAATTAATTATATTGTTAAAAATTTCCCAAATAACACTATATATTATAGTAATCTCTCACTATTTTACACAATACTATTCCGAAAATCTCTAACAATATTGAATAGATTCATAAATCTCTTTATTATAACTTTATTTAAGTTATAAACTTTATTTAAATATCTTAAGAGATTTGACAATACTAAATATCATAACGGATTATATTTTTATATGAATTCTATCAACTATGAACAGCTATAATTTTATTTTAAATAGAATTTAATTTATATTCAATTTTTTAATTCAAAAGTGATAATATACATTTAGGAAACTGAAGCTATATTTTTTATAAAAAATAAAATATTTTACCTTGCAGATGTCATGAACAGTTTTTTAAACTGCTGAATATCTAAATATATCTATTATAACAGTGTTGAATACCGTATCAAGTATGTAAGATTTTAAGACTTTTTTAAAGCGCCGAATATCTAATTATATCTATTACAACAGTGGTGACGGATTTTAAATTTTTTAAATAGGAAAATTTTTAATTATTTAAAGCAAATTTTACTTGAATAATTAAGCGCCGAATATCTAAATATATCTATTATAACAGTGATGACGGATCTTAAAATTTTTAAATGGAAAATTTTTAATTATTTAAAGCAAATTTTACTTAAATAATTTTATTTTAAAATTTATAACTTTTCTCAAAATTATCATTTTTAATTATATATATATATAAAAATAAATATCAATATATATATTATCTTTTAATTATATATATTATTATATCTATAAATATCAATATACCTTATTATATTTTATTTATAAGATAATATTTATTATATTATTTAAGTTTATAGTATTATATATATATATTTGTTTTATCTAAATACATTTTTAAGGGTTGAAAATTTTTACACTTTTTTAAAATCTGATTGATTTAGTGGTACTTTGGTATAGTTTTAAGTATGGAGTTAAATTTATATACTATTAAAAAACTTTGGTATAATTTTAAGTATAAAGTTAACTTTATATAATATTAAAGTACATCATTATATTGGAGACGATTTTAATGATTATCACAGATGAGTGTTAGGAGCTCATTTTCCTAAAATGTAAGACAAACATATTTATGGTTAAGACCTTTGGCATTGAGTGTTAGGAGCTCATTTTCCTAAAATGTAAGACAAACATATTTATGGTTAAGACGTTTGGCATTGAGGACTCATAGGATGTGACATGAGTTGAAGTTTTCCTCTCAGAGTGGTGTATGCCTGATTTAGTAGAAATATTTAGAATGAGTAAGAGACTATTTCATTATGAACTATTAACAAATGATTTTATCGGCTATGATTTTCTTTAAATAATGATAAGAGTAAATTTATATGTGAGCATAACAATTAAATTAGATAGTTGTTGTTACTTCAAAAAAATCTTTATGATCTTAAAATTAACATCTTTTTAATCAACATTTTATGGACAATTTATTATAACCTTTATATTGAAAATCCACAAATTTCTACGTAGGTGATAGAAAATGGTAACTAATTTTATAAATTAATGGTAGACGTTGTTGTGTTTAACCTAATCATAATAATGGCTACCAAATTATTAATTAACAGCGAAATCCAATTAAATCATTGCTATAAATATAGAATCAATTCCCATTTTTTTTTAAATAAAAGTTCATAGTTATTGCATTAAAAAAAACAGCATAATCTAGTCATAAAAATCAATAATTTACAATATAACAATCTGTATATATTCCATCCATGATTTGATCCACCAACCTCTTCAATATATTAAGGAGATTATCTTCCAAAGTTGTGTAATGCACATACCAAGATCTCCCACCACGAGGATATGTAATGAATTTAATGGTCATCTTAAACTTGTTGAACCTTTCTTTATGAGAATTGTATTAAAGTATATTTCTATTGGTTTTTTAAGTAGAACATGTTTGCCTTAGCTGATCTACATAGACATATAGACATTATGGGAGATTTATAGGTAGCTGAAAGATTAATAGCTCTACCTTCCCTTCTAAGAACTTGGAAATGATTTTCTTGCAATGATGGAGATTTGTTAACATTCTCTTATCAATTTTGACATTGGAAAGTTCACAAACTTTGAAAATGATAGAGATTTGCTAAAGCTCTCTCTTGAATTTTGACATTGGGATGATCACTAACTCGCCTTAGAAAAATGCATGGTGGTAAGGATGCACTATACATTCTTATCATTTAGTAATGATAGTTTAATTAATAAGAAAGAAAGAAATTATTTTAACGTCCATGAGGCTAAATATAGTCTATGAGACAGATTGCTTCGCCATCTGATTCTTGTATTCAACCCTTTTCTTGTGAAGCCTCACAATAAACGCTCCTAGCTTCTTGACAAACCCCTTGCTGAATAAATTATCCTAAGAGCTAGCTGCTAGAATATTTGCATAAGTTTCTCTTTTGTCTTTGAAGACCTCACATTCTAAAACGGAATTCTTTTTTATTTCCACTTTTTCGGAAGAACAAAAAATACATACTCTTCCTTCCCACACTTCTTTTGGCCTTTTCTAGTGTCCTGTTTCACAATGAAGTTGATGAGAATTAACCTTAACTGAGCAATACAATTTTTGGCTCTCCAAGAAATATTGGCCCCTATGTATGCTTTTTGTTGATGATTATGGGCATGATTAAACTCTTCAATATAATATTTTTTCTTTCTCCCTAGATCCTTATCCCAAGTACACTTTCAGAACTTATCCACAACAAAGGCTTTTATCTCTTTACTCTTTGTGGGATACACGTTCAAGAAAATATCCCATATACTAAACCATTTGTTATTTTGCGGCATCCAAGTCTTCTTTATTTTGCACAATATGTCATTGAAGACAACCTTAGGCCATCTGTCGTCTTCCATTTGCCCAATTATTTTTAAATACCTTATGATTCAGAGCATAGCAATTGCTTCAAATAGGAGCGATCCCCATTTCACTTAACAAGATAGCCTAAGGACTACACTTAATTTGGAATTTGTTTGTAATCAAGTGTTTGTGAATTTTCTCAATTTGTTTCCACTATGCCGGATGTACTGTGGCTCACAGTTCACAACTGACTGTACAAAATCATCAAAACCACTAAAAGCCCTAAAAGAGTTTGAGTGGTTTTCTAGTTCACAATTGTAGAGAATCATTAGAATCACTAAAAGCCCAAAAAGTGTTTGAGTGGTTTTCCAGTCCCATAACTCTGCCTCTCTACACCTATTTTGAAAAGCATAAAATTCTTTCCAACACTCCAAAGTTGTTTTCTTTCTATAACCGTCCCAACTTAGATTTATGTTGAAGTCAATTTCGAGATATTTGTAATCCGCAACTTCTTCCAAAGTGCAGCCTTCAAAGTAAAAGTTATGTTGGTTATGTTTTCTTTTGTTAGAGAAAACCACTACTTTCGTTTTGCTAATATTGACTTGCATCCCCACTGTCATGCCCCCAAGCCTATGGTAGTCTTCCAATCGTGCTAGGCGAGGTGCGGCACCACCGAACACTTTCTTTTCACCAATACTTATGTTCGTGGACTACGCCTAACCACTTATCCTACTTAGTTTGTGTTTCTCAACCAAGTATTGTTAATGTTCCTTTATACCAATGGACACCCATACACATTCATTATCAACAACAATTATAAATGAAGAACACAATTGCACAGTATAAAGGGAGGGGCAACTCCCTGAACAATGAGTCTGCCCAACAATATATTATACAGCTTTTCAATATTACAAAGCTTTACAAGTATACTTGGAAGCCCCAAGTTTCATACTTATCCAATTTTACAATCTTCAGCAAAACTCGGTTGCCTAGCTCGTCGGCGCCTCGGCATGATCGCCGCACGACTCACCAACCCTTCGTTCACCTTGTCGCACGATCGTGTTGTTTGCCCAACTTGGGCGCGCCTCCAAGTCACCACACACAGGTGCCTCTACCCGAGACACTCCTCCGTTCACAATCTCAACACTTCACCAAAGTCACACTGTGCACACTTGCATGATGGGCGAACGCTCACCCGAGTCACCCAAGAACCTGTGCCAAGTTGTCGCACAAACCGGGTGTTCACCAACGTTTCACCATCGGGCGCTCCTACACATCACCGGGCGCCACACCCGTGCACGCCTCACTCCAATCGGCGGGCGCTTCTCTACCCGCGCCCTCGCCCAATACCACGCTATCTTGTGCGACCCTACCTAAGAACGGGCACATCTCCAAGTTCTGCGCTTTTACCTCTTGCTGCACCCACGCACTACATCTGCGCCTTCCTCATGAGCGAGTTGCTTGTTGTTGATTTATGAGCGATGAGCGATGGATGAAATGAGCTCCAACGCTCCTCCAATATATATGAGCGTAGGGCGAGGTTGCAGCTACCCAGGCGACCTGCACACGCCCTCAAACATCATCGCAAATGCTTCAAACTTCATGTCGGCCTCCCCTCAAACGTTTACAACTATCGATCGGCCTGTGGGTGTTTCATTACGCTACCAAGCCTATATAACAGCTCGCCCTCCCCTCCTACGCATTGCATTATAACTTATCACCTTCGCGTTGATGGTCCGAGCTCGCACATCAAGCCAGAACATTGTTCGTTCAAGCCTCCAACCGTGCGCCCTCCGTTCGGTCGCGATCGCACTTCGGCGGAATTGCAGATCCTTACACCCACCCTTTTACAAAAATAAATACTCTTGCAAACCAAAAACATATTTAACAATAAAGATAAAATCATCTACACATTAAAGATGCCGCATAAATACTTATCACTTAGTTAGGGTAATTTAACTAATAATAAGAAAAGTTAACTTGTAACTTAGTTAGGATAATTTAATTAATAATAAGAAAAGTTAACTTATAACTCAAGGCTCGCTCAATGTGTGAGCTAGATACCTTACATTTAATGATATTTTCTCTTTCATTTCAATGTGTGAGCCACCTACTTTACATGTACTCATATTTCCTCTTTCATTTTATATGTATTGATATTTTCTCTTTCATTTTACTAGTTAGTGTTTATGGTTTCTTAAAAACATTTATTCATAGATAGCCACATTGTGAAATACCTTACTTTTTTTTGAAAGAAACAACTGATTCATGTTTTTCTTAGAAATGTGTACATCAATTTTGACCAATTTTTTTACCTATAAAATATTATATACTTCCAAAAATAAACATCATATATCAATAAAGACTTACTTCTATATTCCAAAAATAAACATCATATATCAATAAAGACGTACTTCTATATTCCATGTTATTATTTATGAGTAGAGTAAAAATTATGACTACATTTAAAGACTTCATGTTCCATGTTATTTATAAGTAGAGTAAAAATTATGATTACATTTAAAATAACAGAGATTAAACTTACATCAATAATAAGAAGAATAGATGAAGTAGTTACATTTAAAATAACACAAAATATTATCTTGGGGGATTTTTCAAAATTATCCATAACAAAATTAATATTTTTGAAAAAGAATGTTACTTTTATAGTCTAAAATTCTTACTTGAACGAGGTTAATGAAGAGATTATACCAACTCTATATTGGTAAAAGTGTAACTATTGAACTTTCGTTCAACATCAAGCTAGACATGTAACGAGGAAAAAGTGAGCTACTCACTAACATTACCTCACATCTTTGATCATTGACATTTTCTTAATAGAGATTAATACTATACACACGCTATTTAGTTATTTTAATTATTTCAAATATCATTGCGTTATTAATTCATAAATAAAATTGCTTAGAAGAAGTGTTAAATTTTGTTTAATAAAGCCTTTTCATAATGCTGAACCAGGTTATGACATTTGGTACTCATTTAGAACTTTAATACAAAACCACCCTATTTATTAAAAAGTTAACCTCCTTTGGCTTTAGACAGAACATGAAATACATTCATCTGCTTCCACATTATTAATTGTGTAACATAAGCATCTCATAGAGATCCTAGCTTGTGTAACTGGCAATAGTGTGTTAAGGTTCAAAATCAATCAAATCAAGAACAAAACCACTCCAATCCTAAGAATAATGTGCCAAATCTCAGGCTTTTCATTTGATGAGGGCAACGCAACCTGCCACACATTTTCATTTGGCTTTGAGCCTTGCATTATAAGGATGCCAGTGTATTTATTTGAGTTTTTAATCTTAGTATTATAATCCATTGGAATGGGGTATACAGTGTTTTTAGATATTTTTATTAAAGAAATATTTAAGTGATTAGAGACTTTCACAATTAATTATATTATTAGTTGTTCTTGAAAATTTATTATCTAAAATGGTTTTTAATAATTAATAAATCACCATTTAAAACATTAAACAAATAAACTATTTACACATTAAATTCCAAAACAACTAATAATAAATAATATATTTTTAATATAAAAAACATGTTTATAAAAATTATAAAAAATACAAAATATTTTAAATATAATATGTTTTCTTATTTATGAATCTCTTACAACAATTAATTAACATCCTTTAATTCTTTTTTTTTGACAAGATCGGTTACTTATATATTATAAAAACTTCGAGGACTATGTCCGATTACATATAAGGGGAAAAACATGGAGGAGAGGATAAAAAATGGGTGCACAGACTCTTGATCCGTGTTGCTAAAAACACGGTAGATAGAATGAAATAGGTAACGACTATATTGCCGAACAAAAGAACCTGCTAACCAACAAAATTTACAGTGCATATATCCTAAGGTTGCTGCTGGTTGACTGAATCATTCGGGTGAGCTTCTTTTCTTGCGCTGGCCCTAGTTGATACTTCAGCTTGCATGCTCTGGGTTAAGGTCCTGATGTGGGCTATCGCTTCCTCCAAGTGAGTGCATCTCTCCTTAAGTGCCTCGATCTCTGCTTTCTGCTTCTCCAGCTTCTTCCTTTTGGACCTGCTGTTTGCCTGGAAATCCTCTTTGAGATCATTGAAGCGTCTGATGAATCTGGCGATCATGAAGGTATGTGCTTTGCAAAGGGTACATTCACTGTTTGTAATGACATTCTCCAGAGGATTGACTGCGGGCTCACGGGCTTCCTGCTGATCTGCTATTTCGCAAAATTGATGAGAAGAAACTGAGACTTGTTGCTGCTGAAGGTGGGAAGAGAGGGAAGAGGCGGCTACATCCTTTAATTCTTATAACAATTAATTAACATCTTTATAAGATACTTAAAATTTATAATATAGATATATTTAGTTATTTTAATTCATATATACATATGAGAGTAAAGGAAAAAAAATTGATAGGTTTCATTCTATAAAACTGTTAAAATATCTAATTTTTAAAATATAGCATATTTCGCCATATTAATTATTTTAACTTTTAAAATTCAGTGGATTGGGTCTCTTATCCATGGCAGGGTCGAGTGTTCTTTTTTTCATATGTGTAATAGCGTGCAATCTTTTGATGGTGTTGTTTCTTCAGTGATTGTATGATTTTGTATCAATTTTGGACAAGCAAGTTTTGTATATGTTTTCTTTTTTAAATTGGATAATTTAGGCTATCTGTCTTTATATTTAACATAGGTTTCTGGATCTTCTTTTACCCTCAAACCAATCATGATATATATTGAAGATCTTTATATTCTCTTAATATAAATCAATAATGGTTTTTTCCTCTGAAAAAAAAACCAGTAAAAAAAAGATAAAAATGAATAGGCAAAAGTATTTTAAATATAATATGTTTTAATAGCATATATATTTTTGTATATTGATTTACATCTTTTTATATAACATTGTCTAAATATCCAATTTTTGGTGTATGAATATATTTTGATGTTTAATTCAACGTATCCCTCAGAGTCATATGAAAGTATGCAAGAGTATATATATTTATTATGAAATATGCAAAGAAAGTATATATTTATTTTTATTTATTGTTGTGTTTTTAAATTATTAATACATGAATTTTTTTATATTAGAATATTTTATTTTTAAAGTTAATATTTATTATAATAATATCATACTGGTATTTGAAGGTTTAATTTTTATCATTTTATATTTTGGAGTGTATTTTTTTAAATGGTATTATTGATTGTATTTCAGACGATTATTATGGATAAGATTTGGATTGAATTACAACTATTGCTACTATTTGTTTCAATATTAATATATTCAATTTTTTGTGACTCTTTTGATTTATATGAATTACTGGTCACTATTTTCAACGTGTTCAAATTTTTGCTACACAACATGTATGTAGAAGGGAATTAAACCACTAATTACAATTCAAGCTATTATCCTTTAACCTTATTCTTTAAAATGTTTATTTTAAGCAAGATACTATCTTTATATCACTAAAAATTTACATAAATACAAGCAGGGGTGAACTTGAGAAGCTTATGTTCATGTTGAAGAACTGTCTTCAAAATAGCTATCCTATCCTGAAGTGGTCTTGGGAGAGACCATCTACTCATTAGAGGGAAACCAAATGGTACCTCAGATAGTTTTAAGAGCAATTTAAAACAATACAAGACTGTGACAAAATAGAAATTGTAGATAACAAGATAACTAAGATGACAAAAATAACTAAGAAAGCTAAGAGAAGGCAAAGGCTGACTGAGCCTTTCCTGGAAGTAGTGAAGAAGGCTAGTGAATCTGATCTTTGGCTTGATAATGCTAGGGTTGGTTATTTGAGCTTGATCCTTTTAAGCTTGATCATGCTTGTCCTTGTCCTTGCTTGCTTGGTTCTGCTGGTGAATGTATTGGAAGGGGCTGACGTATCCTTAAGATAGCCATGGAGGGCACTCCCATTCAACCATCATTATGCTAGTATAGAAGTTTAGCCCCTGCTGAGAGGTTTCTCCTTTGATAGTCTGTGTAGCGCAAATATGACTGTTCTCCTCGGGCTTTGACCTCTTGCAATTTGGGGAGCCACCATTGCCAACAAGCCCCTGTTGTGTTTACTGAGTTTCTAGAGGATCAGGGTTGGATAGAGTGGCTGCATGTAGAGAAAAATCTTCAACTTTAGAGCTTTTCGATGAGTTGGTGGATGTTGGAGTTGGAGGGGCAGGGGGAGGGGAGGGGGAGTGTCGAGAAAATTTATCGCCATCATCCTAGATAGATTCCTCAGGGAAATGCGAGTGTGGATCAAATTGGAACCGACCTTTTCAATTCAACGTTCTTCCGTTTGTCGAGCCTCTACCTGATTCTAGTGTTGGCGGTCCAACAAGTTTCTAACTGCGTAGTGGTCATTGCCAATGTGCCTATGCTCTTGCGTCTCCATGGAAGCTACTAGGCGACGAATGTGTAGTGGTATATCCTTGTCAAATTGTTCTTCCCCTTGGCCATGCCAGGGAGGAAGAGGTGGATGCCCAGGCCCTCTACCACCTCTCTTCGCTCTACCTCGTTCTCAGACCATAGTTCCTTGCCTGCAGAGGTGTGCCATTCTAAACTCTCTGCGTCGAAGCTTCTTCACTCTATGTTCCTCAACCTTATGAACCTCGTTGGAGTGGACACTTGCAGTGCAAAATGATTAAGGGAATGGGTGATCTACTGCAAAGTTGAAGCAAAGAGGGAGATCTTGTTCCAAATTTGGATTAATGGCTTCGTACGTCATCGTGCGGCCTTCTCTGAGCAGTAGTGAATGAGACCAATTTTGAATGGTCGCCACTCGGTCGCATATTTTAATGCTTTATATATATCTGGCATGAGGAATCTAATGATCCTTATAGTGCATGTGTGCACCTGGTTCTAGGGTTATTCTTTGAAATGTTAATAAATAATTATAAAAAAGATTTATTTATCTAATATTAAATGCATTTAGCTAAAAAGTCATTTTCTTGTGAGAAGGGAGTGCTTTTTACCTTTTTTTTTGAAAATATAACTTTATAAATAATTATTGCAATTATTTATTTCATTAATACAAATATATTTTAATTTTTAAATTTATTATTGATATGGATTATATTTATATACTAGCTTAGATCCATCTTAACTCAGGATCTACCAAACCTCGAGAGGGATCAAATCTCTTCAGTCTAAAAGAGGTTTGCATATAGAGAGACTAAGGAACCAGATTCATCCTCCTCCCCCCATTGTGTCCTAAATCCCACAAATAAGACACGATTATCCAGGACACGTGTCTGATTTTTGTGTCCAACGTGTCCTAGAATGTGTGATTCTCGTGTCTAGCGTGTCCTAGAGCGTGTCCCAACGTGTCCTGGAGCGTGTCCCAATGTGTCCTGGAGTACACCTATCTATCATTGTTGAAGATTGCAGATATATAATTCTCCTCTTCATTCATCATGTTGAAGAGGTTGAGGGAGGTCAACACTGCTCTTGGGGCCATGGTTATTTTAGAGTTTTGGTCTTTTTGGAGAAAGACAAATCAAGCAACCTCAAAAAGAGTCAAGGACATAATGTTAAATGATGCTTGGTGGGAGAGGGTCGATCTCACTATTAAGAACATGGATCATATCATTTCTTTGCTATGATTTGTAGATACAAACCAACCCATCCTAGGAGAGGTTTATGAGGGGTGGTATTCCATGATTGAGTCCATGACGACATTATTTTATAGAGTGAGTGCTATGAGTATGAGCCATCATCAGAGGCCTTCTTCACCACCATACAAGATATTCTTGTTAGTAGATGGGACAAGAATTGCACACATTTGCATTGTTTGGCTTACTCATTGAACCCAAAATACAAGAGCCATGAATTGCTGAATGGTGGAACTTCCCACAGATTCCCTCCTCACATGGATGGTGAAATATCACAAGGGAGGAAGGATGCCTTGAGGCAAATATTTCAGGATAGAGCATCCCTTAATGAGGTGGATGATGCCTTTGAGAGTTTTCCATTGGCACTGGGCAGTTTGCAGGCTATGATGTTATTAGAGATAGGGGGGCTAAGAAGCGCTATTCTTGGCGGGAAATTCATGAGGCAATAATTCCTACTCTACAACAGTTATCCATAAGGCTCCTCTCTTAGGTGACTTCATCCTCTTGTTGCGAGAGGAATTGGAGCACATATGGGAATTTGTATGATGTCAAGAAGAGCATGCTTGAGCATTCAAGGGCAGAGGCAATGGTGTATGTGCACAACAACCTTCATCTTATTTACAAGCAGAGGGATGAGTGGCTGAAGGGAAAGACAAAGATGTGGGATGTCTTTCCTGATGATATGGGTTTGGACAATAGTGTTGAGTTGACATTGGCCAACTTGGATCTTAATGACATATGCTAGAGCTTGTCACTTTTGATGATGGTGATACTCTTGAGGGGTCACCTCCACACCAACAAATTCAAAGATTACATTGGATAC
Source organism: Pinus taeda (assembly GCA_000404065.3). NCBI lineage: Eukaryota > Viridiplantae > Streptophyta > Pinopsida > Pinales > Pinaceae > Pinus > Pinus taeda. Next base: position 104,393 of record APFE030161825.1, on the reverse strand, counting down.
AAAGGAGTAGGATGCAACAAAGGAGAGCAGTGGTGACCATGACATATTTTGATGATGATGATGATTGATGACTGATGAGCTACTTACTACCTTGAAGTTGTTTTGTATTTGCTATTTCTACTTTCCATTGGCATTGCTACTACCTATGTAACACATTTTGATTTTGAATGAGAAAAATGCACTTTGAAGTTTCTTGTTTTTCTCCTATTGGATCATTGATGAATGTGTCACAAATGTATTTTTTATGCATAATGTTACTTTGTAAAACTGTTTAGTTTACAATGTAGAATCTAGACCTATGTGTGAATTTGTCATGAGTTTGTGTAAGAAATATATATATATATATATATATATGTCTTAACGATTCCGGGGTCAATGTGCCCGTGTCAGAGACTCGAAGGGTCAATGTGTGAATCTTCATGTCCTGCTTATCCGATGTCCTTGGTGTCCCTGTGTCAGGTGACTTAGTAGAGAGACTGATCCAGAGTTAAGATGGATCAAGGCTGGTTTAATTTCCCACTTTAAATAGACTACATTCCACATGAATACCAGGGGTTCTCAATACCATAGGCAATACCATGGCCATTCTATTTTTTATAATTAATTTCTATAGGATATTTTAATTTATTCTTTTAATTTATTTTGACTTAGTTAAATTGTTACATTACATTAATCTTTTAATTTAATTTTTATAATTAAAGGTAATTGGCTTAGTCAAATTGTTAAACTTTAATTATTAATTAGAAAAAAACAAAAAAACAACTTTTTCTTCTTATAATAATTTAAACCATGTCACACGAACAAAAAATTACACAATATTTAAGAATGCTTCAACTTAAATCTATCTATATTGTTATTATTATCCATTTAAGTCACTTCTACATATTGTTTTTAATTCTTTTTTAAAATAAAATAAAATAATTAAAAAATTTTATTAAATTGGACATAAAATATTTTTATTATTGAGTGATATTAAAATATTTTTTAAATATCACATCTAAACTTCATCTAAAAGAATTATATACCTCCATATTAAAATGCAGAAAAACAATTATTCATAAAATAAGAAAGTTGCACATTCAATATATACCTATGTAGACTTTAATAATTAAATCCCTATCATAAGGAATCTTTCTTCATTCTATATAAAATAGATCTTAAATATTTTGGTTAAAATGAACATTAAATTATTTTATTTATGGCTGATAGTAAGATTTCTTTCCGTTATTAATATTTGTTAAATGTGTAAATTTTATTTTAACATAATTGCATTGAAATGTCAAAACACTCTTTTTATATTATTATATATTTTTTTGCACTTTTAATAAATATATAAATGATAATAAAAAAGAAGTTATTAAGATAGATGTTGAATATTCTAGTATGAGTAACATTAAAATACTTATTTATATATACCGTATATGTATTTTTTATTAACTCTTCATTAAGTATGGACAAATACATAGCCATTCATAATACTATTAAAAAAACCTATCATTCAAAATATTAACTTTTTTTTTACATAAACTTAAAAAACACATTTTCTTTTATAGTAACTTTTTCAAATAAACCCAGGTTTGTTAATTTAATATTAATATTTTCTTTTAAAATAAAATAAATCATATAATTTTATTGATGAGCTAAAGGCCTCTTCTATAGCCTATAAAATAATTTCGGTTTATAAAAAAATTGCACAGTGAAAAATTGGATCCCTCTTGGCTCATGTTAGTTTCGTATTTAAGATGGATCTATGCTGGCTATAATTAATTAATCAATAATAATAATTATAAGTCTGACACTCATTTGTGTGAATGAAGCATTGAATAATTACAAAGGCAGATACTTTTATAGAAAGAAATTCAGAATTAACCCTTAACAAATAATAATAAATTAACTGTTAAAAAATAATATTAAAATAGCAATTAAAAAAAAATAAAATAAATTAGGAAATTAAATAAGAAAGAAATAATTAATTGATAAATGAAAAATTAATAATTAATTATAACTAATTAATTAATTAAAAAATTGAAGAGATAACGCGTCTCCCTCCGAAGCTTTGGAAAAGGTATGTAGATGACACTAATGTCATCTGGTCCCATGGCCATGAAGAGCTTGATCATTTCCTCAATCACCTTAATAGCTAGTCCTCAGCTATTAAGTTCACCATGGAAAAAGAGGTCAATGGCAGCCTCCCTTTTCTAGATATTCTTATTTCTAAGAAGGAGGACGGCTCTCTCTCCCACTCTGTGTTCCGCAAGAAAACGCACACGGAGCAGTGTCTTCATGCTGATTCCCACCATTTCCCTGCTCAGAAGATGGGGGTTCTTAACACCTTGGCCACTCGGGCCCTCAGGATTTCAGATAATGAGAGCCTGGAGAAAGAGAGATCCCACCTCCTTGATGTCTTTGTGGAAAATGGATATAGTAGGCACCTAGGTCGAAAAGCTTTCCTTAAAACCTCTAGAAATGCGCTTAAGAAGAAAGAACCTAAGGAGCGCCATCTAGGTGTCAATATTCCCTATATCCAGGGGACCACAGATAAGATTGCTCGAATCCTTAGTAGGTTTGATATTCCCTCAACCTTCAGACCCCTCAAAACCATTCGTAATTCCCTTCGGTCGGTGAAAGATCCTGTTAACCCTATGGACATGAAGGGTGTGTATTTGATTCCTTGCTCATGTGG
>APFE030161825.1:28948-93090 GCA_000404065.3 Pinus taeda | reverse complement strand
AATGGTTTTTTATGTGATTTTGCCGAAATTATTCTCTTAACAAGATTATGGATCACAGAAGTCTAAACTCCTATATATTTTGTTTTTCAATTTTTTATTTCTATGCATGGATATTACAAATTTCTGTAGAATACTTTTAGTTTATCTGATAATAAATTATCAAATTTGGCAATAAAAGTCAAAATTTAGTAATTCAGTGGATTTTTATTGTACAGGACAAGTGGAGGAAGTGCCAGACTACGTTTTCCTAGCTCATATTGTAGACGTGCTTTCGTCACTTCATGTACGTTTTTTGCTTCGGGGATTCTGCTCGACACCTTTCTCAACATGGTGGTTTCTCCTCCCTCTGTGGCCCGTGGTCATACCTTTTGCTTTGGCAATGTGGGTATGGGCTAAACCATTCGTCAACACAGGTCACCGATTGAAAGGCCGACTCCATCAGACTTGGATCGTTCCAAGATTTGGATTCCAGGTGTATTTCTGTCTCAGTTGTCAGCTTACTTGTTCATGATCCCAAGTCTTGTTTATTTATCCAGAAAACAACTGCAAATTTTAACAAAAAGTTAAGAGTTGACAACGATGATAATAAATCATATTTGCACTGAGTAGAGAGGAGAGGGTATTTTACAGTATATGCACATAGTACTGTTGTTTCTGATAAGTGGAGTTCACTTGACTTCTCTGCAAGGGGTAATGTCCCAGTTTCCTTTCTGTGATCCATATTGAATTAAGAAAAAACTTTCGGTAGAAATTTCATATAGGAGAATTTTTGTCGATGAGTTTGGAACCATCCAGTGTGGACAAGATGAAAAGGCAGATCTAAGCAAAAGCTTAAATAGAGAGATGTAAAGACCCTTGGTTCAGATAACGGCTATAAAAACTGCTAGTTTATAAATAATAATTTTTATGTCAATAATAAATAGCTAGTATATATATCTAACATTAATTACTAGTAATAAGTTAACTTGAATAGAAAAAGAACAAAAAATATTCAAAGTCAAACTTCAAATAAGGAACGAAGTCAAAAATAAAAGGAGTCAAGACCCTATTACTAAATAACTGAGTCAAGATCTTATAATAACTAAAAGAAAATACAAGCTAAGAAAGATCAAGACGATAAAATTGTACTTAATCAAGATGATCAAAAAACTTATTAACAAAAACCTTTGGAAAATAGGTAAAAACAACAAACACATAAAAATATAAAAATAAAAAAGATAGGACGGGGACCCAACTTCTGTTAATATTCCAACCATTGTCTCTATTCAAATTATTGGGATTTTATTTTAATTTGTAGGACCTCCCTGAATTTTCGATGATAAAAATGACTAATTCTAGCAATGACTAATGCATACGTGATGTTTAGATTTAGCTGCATGCTTTGCCAAAGTAGAGGAGTGGATCCCACCTATTACTAGTAATTAATGTTAAATATATATACTAGCCGTTTATTATTGACATAAAAAATATTATTTATAAACTAGCCGTTTTTATAGCCGTTATCTGAACCAAGGGTCTCTACATCGCTCTCTGTTTAAGCTTTTGCCTGGATCTGCCTCTTCGTCTTGTCTTGATGATGAACCACACTGGATGGTTATGTGATTTCTACAGAGTTTTTTCTTAGTCCTAGTATTCTATTTACACTTAGGTTTTTTTTTTTTACCCCTCTCCCTACTTGGACCAGGATTTAAGATGGATATATGCTATTTTTATTTAACTTGTGAAAGAAAAATATTACCAAGTGAATACTATAATAATCTAAATTTGATTTTACCTGAATAGAGTATATTATTCTCTCATTTCTTAAAACACAGGGAATGGTGTTATATGATCAGAACTAATAGGCATCCTGACATCTAACTATTTTTTTCGGTGGCTACAGTAACTTTGGTTTGTCTGTACTGATTTCAATTGTGATTTTTCCATATCATAATGCAGTATTTCATACCATTTGCTCAAGAAGGCATAAACAATCTCATACAGGATGCAATACTGAGTGCAGATAAGATGGGCGTCAAGGTTATTAGTCTTGCAGCTTTGAACAAGGTTAGCTGCTCATTTTTATCATCTAATGTAGATAATACAAATCAACATATATTATTGTAGGTTCCTAATAAAGGGATCACCTGCTGCACTTCAATTGTCGAGTTTTAGCACGGTTTGGTCTTCTAGAGGTTATATTTTTTCTTTGGTATGTGACATCACTGACTTATAAATTGGGCAGAATGAGGCTTTGAATGGTGGAGGAACTTTATTTGTTAAAAGGCTTCCAAATTTGAGAGTGAGAGTTGTTCATGGTAATACATTGACGGCTGCAGTCATTCTCAACGAGTTAAATCCGGATGTTAAAGAGGTTTTCTTGACTGGGGCAACCTCTAAACTTGGGAGAGCCATTGCTCTGTATCTCTGTAAAAAGAGAATCCGTGTAATGGTATGCATAATGAATAGCTGTTGTAGAGAATCTTGTATGTCACGTATTGGGTATTCCTCTTCTGGGTTTTAATGCTTAATATTTTTGTTTTCAACCTCCAGATGCTCACATATTCCGAAGAGCGTTTCAAATCAATTCAAAGCGAAGCTCCTCCTGAGTTTCAAAACTTTCTTGTTCAGGTGACCAAGTACCAAGTCGCTCAAAATTGCAAGGTACTGATCCATTTCATAGTAGGGCTTTATGTAAATTAAGATAACGCTGATATGTTCAATTTTATTTGCCTGTATTTGGCTACTTTTTATCTTCAGTTTTGGTTAACAAACATTCTCTGCCCCATGGTCTACCGTAATTCTTAGAAGCTTTTATTTTGGAATTTAGCATTTAGTTTAGTTTAGAGCTTGACTTCTCGCATACCCTAGTGAAATCTCTTCCATCATGTGGTGGAAGAGTGGGTATGTCTTTTACATTCGTCTAAATTTAGAAGTTCAAGTCTGAGTGAAATATGCAACTGTGTAATTATGGAATATGTTTTAGAAGCGTGTTTTTAACTAACTTAACTTTAAAGGTTTTAGCTTCAATCCTAGCGTTGACGTTATACTCATGTCATGAAAATCAAGCTTGATTTGTAACATTCCCAGATTAAGTTCGTTCGGGCAACTCTCATCATAGTCCTTATCCTTGACACATGATCCTTCTCATTCTCACATAAAGCATGGTTTTAATTTGCTATGCCATGTTAAAATGATCGTTGGAGATTGGTTCACAAAGCTTTCTTCGATTTATGATCTAAAGATATCCAACAACTAGTTAACCTTATTTAAGGGGAGTATAGAAATAATGTTAGCATATTCTTTGGACTCTGTAGTTGAGCTTTAATGCTATGGGAATGTGTCTTGAATATTTTGTTTTAGAACACTCTTAACTCGAAGCTTTCAAAAAAAGAAATATACCTTATGGTGATTCCCTAGCATATTATTTAGAGGTCGTTGTTGAGTTTGAAATTTGAATGCTATGAGACAAGTGGCTAGATTCTTTTGATTTAGAACAGAGGGTAACTGAATTTTTTCCAAAAAAATGTACCTTCTGTGAATCTCTCATGCATTTAAATTAGTGCAAATTTACTAATTTAAAAGACATTTTGAGAAGGAGCCCAAGTAATCTATGAGACTAATCCCTTGGGTCGCCAAACTAATAAGCTATAGAGTGTGGCATGATAACACTAAAGTTTTAATAATTAATTTTTCCAAGTTTTGCACAATGCTTAGGAGAAAGTGGTCTACAAGGTTACCAATACTATTTAGCACAAACTTCTTAAGACATTTATGTAGGGCCTTGACCCTTTTGTTTTGAAGGGTGTTCCCTGTAGCAATAGATTTACTTAGAATATCATCCCTTTTGAAGATAAATTATGAGCATGCCAATAGATAGCTTAATATGTTATCCTAGTTTGATAATCTTTGTCAAATACAATGGAGAGTAAAAGATATATAAGAATGTAAACATTCCTTTTTAACTTGACAATCCATTAGACATACAACATTTGGTTTAATTGTTCGTTCTTCTTTTAATAGAGGTAATTTTTCTTCCAAGCTTGAAGTTGTCATTTTTTAGCAGAGACTTGTGAAGGGTTTACTTCCTAAGGATGTTTCCCCACATTTGTAGATGGTATCCCTAGAAAACTTGTCAACATAGATTAGTGTGCCTCATCTAGTAGGATTCAAATTGGGCACATACTAGCATGGAACTAGCCAATGCATTTTTCCCAATCTATTGCACTTCCGTTATTGAGATGGACATTGTTCTTTTTTCTGTAGGGATTTTGTTGTACACCTTTTTGGGTACATCCTTGCTTTGATGGTAGGTTTCTAATCCAACTAGTTAGAGTTCAACAGGTTTGGGAGAAACGCAACAAAAATTTAGGAGAACCTTACCTCCAAGTATGAAACCCTTCCTTAGACCATATTTCCATGGACGGAGAGAACACTTAGTAAAACACTCTTGGTAACTCTAGTATGATGTAGAATGTTTGCAAGACTTTGAAAATGATGAATTTAGATTAAACCATTGGTGGTGGGGATCAACACATGGGCATGGTAAAATATATATTATGCAAGGGCTAGAAGGACATTAGGATGTGCGTAATACTACTATTTTAGGTACTATCTTATAGGGAAAAATAGTGGAAGTGTTTAATCCAAAGATTGTTATATGACCTTAATTAAAAAAAACTTTGGATGAGTTTTGCTTGATCAAACATTTAGTCATTGTTTTAGACTTTGAAATGGGATTTTGATAAAAAAATTCAAGGATAATGCAAGCAATGTTTCTTATACAATTCCTACATACCACTGACCTTTTTCTTGAAGTCATTGCAATAGTTATGCAATTACTATAGATGAATTTCCCTATCTACAAAGATGCTTTGTTCAAAGAGTAAAGTTGATCTAGTTTTTGAATATGGACATCAAGGGTTGTTCAAGCACTAGTAGTAGCAATGATTCCCATGTTGAGGAATTGATGAAGGAAATTCAAGTATTGGAAAGGAAGAAATCTCGATAATTTTTTCTTTAAATGCATGGGAAGCCACCAAGAAAATAATTCTCTGTTGAACTGTTATACCATAGTCACTTTAGGTATTGATACATCTCATCTAAATCACTTTGAGAGAGCCAAGCATCTTAGGAACTATTGTTTTTGATACAATGATGATATATTATTCACTAATAGGATTGTGGCATCTATCTACAAAGATGCTTTATGCAAAGAGTAAAGTTGATGTATTTTTTGAATATGGATGTCATGAGTTGTTCAAGCACTAGCAATTGCAATGATTCCCACGTTGAGCAATTGATGAAGGAAATTCAAGTATTGAGAAGGAAGAAATCTTGATAGGTTTTATGGTAAATGCATGGAAAACCACCAAGAGAATAAATCTCTATTGAACTCCTATATCATATTCACTTTAGGTATTGATACATCTCATTAGAATCACTCTAAGAGAGCCAAGAATCTTAGGAACTATTATTTTTTATGCATAATGATATATTAGTTAATGATAGGATTGGGGTGAGACTATCTAGTATTTTGATAACAAATTTAAGGATGATGTGAGCAATGTTTCTTATTCAATTCCTATAGACAATTTCCCTTTTCTTGAAGTCACTATAATAGTTGCTATGCAATTACTGTAAATGAATTTCCCTATCTACAAAGCTCCTTTGTTTTGGGAGTAAATATGATCCAATTTTTGAATATGGACATCAAGTTGTTGAAGTAATAGTAGTAGCAATGATTCCCACATAGAGGAATTGATGAAGGAAAGTCAAGTATTTAAAAGGAAGAAATCTTGACACTTTTTTCTCCAAATGCAAGGATAACCACCCAAAGAACAAATCTCTATTGAACTCTTCTATCATAGTCAATTCAGGTATTGATACCTTTCATCAAAATCACTTTGAGAGAGCTAAGCATCCTAGGAACTATTGTTTTTAACACAATAATAATATTTTAACTAGAAAATGGTTACGTGTAACAGTTGTTACCATTGGGGTAACAATATGTATTGCATCTTTTGTGATTTAAGTCCTTGTGAGATCTATGATTGTGGTGATCATGAAGCTCAACATTGTATTTGGTTAGAAGATTGAATGTTATTGACTAAATATGATTGTGTCAAAATTGAAGAGCATTGTTTTTTTTTTTTTTGACAATTATGATGAGGTGCTTATACAAAATGACTTTTGTCATAATTTCTCTCCATGAATTAGTGGAAATACCTTTGTCACAATTAGTGGCCAACATGGCTAAGCATGAATGTGAAGGTTGATATATATTATATATATAATATATATATATATGTATTATTTAAATATATATTATTTTCTTTTTTTTTTCTTTTCTTGCGTGCTCATTACTATTTAATTGTGTAACAAACTCCCTCCAATTGTTAGAATTTGGTGACAGAAAGAGTTTGTTTTTAATCCTCTTTATTTAAAACGTTGATCAAATGAAGATGTGGGTTGACCCAAAATTGGGCTAAATCGTAACGGCATTTTTTCACTATGCATGGGACTTGGATCATGAAGGAACCCATATCATACTTGAAAATTTTGGTTGATTATTCATCATAGAAGTAATGTCACCAATCAACAATTAGCTCACGAAGAGCCTCAACCAACAAACAATTCATGAAGAGCAAATATGTCACAAATGGGATTTGAACTTGGGTTACGAGGATAATAACTTCTCCTCTCCACCACTCGAGTTAGAACCAATTGACATATGTACTCAAAGATGTTATTATCTGAGTTAGTATATTCAAGATGGCATGAATAAATAATACAATAATGATGAAGTACTCATTGGTCAACCTTGGTCATGCTACGGTTTTCTGCACGCACTTATTCAATGTCCCATCCATCTTTTGCATCTTTTATTTTCTTTCATTTGTGGCTTCATATATTTTTTTTTTAGATTTTCAGCTGCATCAACCTCTTAGGGAAAATTTCTAGTCCCTCATTTAGAAATGAGGATATAAGGTGCTAGTCCCAGTGACCAATGACAATCAACCCAAAGAATGGAGGTGGATACAAGGGAAACATGGAAGGTTTCAAGTATGGATTACCTTGGGAACATTATATCAATCAGTGCTTCCTATTAGTGCCCCTCCTAACAGTGGAAGAAAGGGCCTCATGGGAGGTCACATTGGACTAAGGTTAAAGGATAATGTCTTAGGTGAAGCATGGGAACAAGGGTACAATTAAGAGTGGCCAATCATACATCTTGGCTCGTGATCCATATTAGTATGCCCCAAATATTAAGTGAAATCACATGATTACAGAAATGGTTAGCATACCTTCTGATAAATGACCTTCCTTCAAGAAGTATGCTAAATGTGAGAGAACAATGACTAGGGCATAGGTGGAGAGCTGTGAAGTAAAGCTATCTATGGATCATCATAGGGCTGTTGGTTGGTTGGCTGAACAATGAGGAGAAAATTTTTACTCCTAGGGGTTACCCACATTTGGTGAGTAACATCTAGCTCCAAGTCAGGGACATGTGCTCACTATAGAGCACATGATCCATGTGCTTGAATGGAGAGTGCACGAGAATCCCAACAAGCCTTGGTGTTCGTTGACCTGTTACGCATACACCCACAACAACTTGTTGATAGAAATTGAGTAGGGTGGTGATCGTCACCCTTGCAATATAGGAATATAATAAAATGTTAAAATGTTAGCTAAAACAAAGTATAAAATCTTTCTAGTATGCAAGGAAAATCAACATGTATGCAATCAAATAAGGATGCAAAAAAAATAATGCAAGGCACACAACCTACTCTAACCACCTATTATTATTCACCAAAAAGTGGGTAACTCATAGGAGAATTTTTTCTCCTTATTGGACAACTAACTAGCTTGCCAATAAATTTATTGTTAAGCACATGACATGATGCCATAGATCCTTCACATAGTGCTCTGGTCCGATTTATTTCTCCCTCCGACATTCCTTCTTGTAGGAAGGTGGGTCATCCATTGATAGGTTCTTTAACCAGTTTTTAATCATGCGCTTTCAATTGCTATGTTTGGGTATACTAATATGAATCAAGGGGTGATTTAGATGATTGTCTGATCTTGATTGATTCTTGTTCCCTCACTTCACCTAGGAGGTTAGTCTTTGACTCTAGTTCAGTGGAACCTCCTCTGAGGCCTTAGGCTTGCTACTAGGGAGGCTTTGATTGAAGTAACATGACCATGATATTCCATACTCACCACTTTCCATCATTCCCATTATTCCATCTCCATTCTTCAGGCTAGTGGTTATTGGTCATGGGATTGGCACCTTCTCATCTGCGTCCTAGAGTTTGGGTTAGAAAACTTTGCTTTAGAGGTTGATGCAGCTAAAGAAAGTTAAAAACAAAAGAAAGCCACAATAAAAGAAAAATATAAAATGCAAAAGATGGCTCAAACAAAAATCAACGTGTGGGCAAAAGGCTACCGTGAGCTCTACCCCCTTCATTAGCCATCACTCAGTTCCTAAAGCACAGGATGCTCCAACCATAAAAAGGAGCCCTTGTATTGTCCCAACCCCAATGGGCGATAAACTACCTCATCATTAAGGGGTAATAAATGCTAAATCTTTAAAAGCTAGCTTGTGCTCCCGAACAATGCACCCAAATCAAAGCATTATCATAAAAAAGTAAAAGCCGCATTAGGGGGTGGAAAAAGCAGGCCGAGAAAAGGGGTAACTCATGCCTCCACGATTGCTCCCACCTTACGTCAGGATGTTGGACCACCAATTGTTGGTTGCTTGGCTGTGGCACCTTGCCTTGATGTCATGCCCAATCCACTACTACCATCTTCACATGCACCTATCGATTGATGGGTTAACTTGGGACCTAGAAACACTTAATAAGGTTATCCATCCATCCATCCCTAGCATAAGGAGGGAACACTTATAAAGGACTTGATCTAGTTATATATTTGAAGGTAACCTTTGCATAAAGTATTAGTGCCCCTAACATTTAGTATGGTCCGCTATGATGCATCCATGGTTTTTGTTACCGAATGATTGTTGATTTACACTAGATCTTGAGAGGGTTTTGGCAAGTGGTTCTCATTACAACAAGAGATGGCTTCTTTTGGTGATTGCCCCACCTTCTCAGCAGAGCAACAAATGATGTACCATCCATTGCAGAGAGAGAGAGAGAGAGAGAGAGAGAGATTGACCTTGATGATGCAACATTGCCTATCTAGAGCAAAGCATTGGGCTATTTGATGACTCCACATGATGCTTGACACCTTGAGGGACCCCCAGATGTCGAAATGTTGAGCCCATGAAGCTTGGTGCTGGAGATATTGATGATGTGCCTAGTGGACCCAGGAAGCCCCCAAGCTGGCCTTAACACTGTTTGATGGGCATCTCTTTTTCCAAAGCCTAGATTATGATGGTCATCCGTGAGATGACAAGGCAAGGCTTGTACATCACCTTGAAGTCCCAACTCTTGAGTTATAGAGTGCTACGTTACCCCTCTTATTCCTTTGAGGGTGACTTAGGGCACCATGGACATGACATGTTGGAATGGAGTGACTTAGGAGGCTTGCACTGGTCCTTGAGATGCATCATGGAGTATGGAGCATTCATTAGCCCTTATCACAACGTTTGGTGGCTTATTGAGCTCATTTGGAGGTTGATGTCATGCTTTAGGAGCATTTTCTCCCACATGTGTGTAATTTTATGGCACTTTTGTTATGTTTTAGAGCTATGAGGTCGGCTTGTAACCTCTTTCTTGTGGAACACTTAAAGTAAACTTGTCAATGGGGCATCTTTAGTTGTGTTGTTGTAATAATGAGGGAGTTAAGCCTCATATAAGTAGAGACTTCATTCATTCTTTTTCATCATCATAGATTGTCTTCTTCTCCTCTTTTAAAGAGTGCAAGCTATCCTTTTTCGCTATAATGGGCAAGATATTGTCTTTTATGGTGCAACTTTAACATGGATGTTATTTTTGCATGGAGATGTTGTTCTAGAATAGAAAGAAGTGTTGTTGTAAGTTTATTGTTTATCATTGATATTTTGCATGCTTTAATGTTTAAAGTAGGATTTTAATTGTTCCATGAATAAATGCTTTATCGCTGCTAAAATTTTGCTTCAATGTTGCATGTAAAATTGTCCCCCCTAAGGCCTATAGGGAAACTCTTTAAGTGCTGACCATATATTTAATTTCTCCCCTCACAGGACCAATAGCTAGGGTTTTAGAAGTGGATGACCTAAGGCATCTTCCTTAACTCCATCAATATCCTTCTTTGAATTTCCACTAAGACCCCATTGAACCCTAGTAGGACAAGGCATTGATCTAGGAGTGTTTTGATCACCATCAAACTCCATAAAAACATTTTCCTTTTCTCTCTTCTAGACAAATAGAGTGGTCTCTGGGGATTTAGATATGCTTTATGCATAAAAAGTGTTGTTTTATTGCATGCGAGTGGTTCATAATTTAGGATTAGCCTCTATAACTTTTCTATAAGCAAAATCTAGCATAGTGGATAGCCTAACATACCCTAGAAGGGATGACATCACACTTTTTATCTTGTTGTTTATGCATGCTTAACAGCCATAACACAATTTACCCTAGTCAAGCCCTAACCTCTATTCGAAGGCCTTGTCCCATTCTTGTTGAAGATCATTTTAAGGCCTTTTCTAAGGCTGCTATATGAAACTGAATGCCACATTATTGAAGATCATCCAATTCCTAACTTATAGCAGCCCATCTAGTGGTGTAAGTTTAGAGTGCTTGAACCTTAGCATTGAAAACCTAGGTCATCTTTGGCCTTGCCAAGCTCTCTATTCATTTTTAGACTTAAAAAAAATTATCTTTTGAGCCCTAGTATTAGAATATCCTATAAGTGATGTTGCAAAGTCTCCCTTGTGGTTTAAATCCCACTAAAGAGCAGGAGGAAGGTTTCTAAGGTGACAATGGCAACCCTTGCTCATTGTTGCCATAAGGTTTGGCACCTTGCCTAGTGAGGTTTTGCACCAACTCTTCTAGATTTTGCAGAAACTCCTACTACTAAGTGCATCAATTTCTATTTTAAAGGGTGATGTGCTTGCTATCCAGTGATAATGGTAAAGGACGTCCATCGAGGTTGGATATATAGAAGTAATCAACCCCCACCTTTCCATGGACCCTATAAGGATAAGGGTCCTCGTCAATAAGGACAAGATCATCAACTTGGAAATCTTCCCCTTACCTCTTTACCAATTGTTTCTTCTTGTTTTTGTTTCTTTTCGTGTTGGCCTTGGAGGTAGGTAAATGATTCACTTGACATAAATTTCCTCCTATTCCTTCATCAACCTTTGGTCTCCCAAGGATACTAAGCTCAAAGTGTTTTCATGCCACTTGTAGGTTCAAAGGCTCAAAACTCTCTTTCTCCTCTATGCAACCTCTAGGCATAAGAGGGAAGGGAAAGGGATTGCCAGTTGTTGATATCCTAGAACTAGTAGGATTTTCATCCTTCAATCCTATTTCAACACTAAATCCAAAGTTGCTTTGTTGATGTCTTTAGCATGCTTTGCAACATGTGGTTCTCTATAAGGGATAAATGGTTTTCCATCTGAGGTAGGTATGATAGCATAAGACAAGTCCATCTGCAGATGCCTACCAACAATGGTCGACCATTTTCTTGATAAGGGCGTACACTAGGCATCTAGAACATCAATAACAACTGTGTCCCTAAGTACAACTATATTAGGGTTAGAAACTAAGGCTACTTTGATATCTTTTATCAAACCACGGACAAGAATAAACTTTGGGTCATTCCTCACTCATTCCTATATGGTCTAGTAATTTGTAACTCCAATTGATTCATGACTCTTAAAGGAATCATATTTGTAGAAGCTTTAGGTTCAAGCTTACGATCATGTAATATCAAATTATTGACTACTAATGACAATTGAAAAGGTGCATGTCCTCCATTATTTTGACCACAATACATATTCTGCAATATCGCAGGGGGATCTTCAAGATCCCTATCAAGGTTGAGAACCTTCCTTACTTGACCCCTTTGGGTTTCAGGTTTGACTAGCTCTAGGATCGGAACAACCACATTCACATTAGTCAACACATTTCCTAGATCTACATATGTTGATACTTCATTTCTCTTGTGGGGAGGTGTAGGTTTGGGATTGTTCTTACTTGGTCCAACTCCTTGGTGAGGCATCAGTTCTACTTGCTTTAGGGTTGCTTAACTCATCACTTTTCCTGGCATAATATAACCCTTTGAATCTATACCTAGCTTCAATAACATTAATGCACTCATCAAAATTCCTCATATATCGTTTGGTCATTTCTTCATGTTGTTGTTGATTGAGAGAGAGTTTTATTTAGCAAGATAGTAAAGCGATTGAAGTCTTTTATTACATTTCAATGCTTCAGGCTATCCTCGTTAGCGTGATAATGAGGGAATTCTTCTTCAATATGGAAATCATTCCAAAGTTTGCACCAAGAAAGACCTTCTTGATTTATCATATTGGTAGAGGCAAGAGTATTAGGTACACATCGTTGAGGAAATATTTTGCCGTTACTTGGGGTTTTGATTCCCTCTTTGGGCTTTATCATTGTTATTTTGAGGGCTAGGAGGGAATTTGGATGAGAACTTCTTTCCTTATCGAAGATGGTCAACCTATTCATCATGGTAAGTTGTCCTTGAATGAGCTCATTAGTGACATCAATTTTTTGTTCAAATGCTTTCAAGAATGGGTCAACTTGTATGGAAGGTTTAGGTTTAACTTCAAATTTGGTTCTAGGATAACATAACAAGTCAATATTTGACGTGGTTAGGTTGTGTTCAATAGTAATAGCATAATATTTGGCTTGCTAAATGTTTGTGGGTTCTTTGTCCTTTTAAGGCATAGGAGAAATTGTTGGAAAATGCAACTAGGTTCGGTCTTCATAATTGCCATTGTACTTATGTTATTATATATTTTATGTAAAATGCGAAAGGAGAAAAGGAAATATTAATTTTTAAGCATGGATTTCATGCTCAATTCAATTGGTCATCTAGGTCAAGCATGTTCTTCATGCTTCTAGGGTTTGTTAAAGTCAAGAGAATATTTGTCATGAGTCAAAGAGTTAAGTCCCATTTTGACTTTGAAAAGAAAAAGGAAAAATAATTTTTTAATATCTATTTTGGTTAAAATTCTTTCAACAAGTCAAGTCGGCCCTGTTTGTCATGTAGGCTCTGCCCAAAAGACATGATTGTTCACACTCCTCTGGACAAATATAAATAGAAGAAAGTTGGAGCTCATTTTGAATACACAATTTGGAGCATATGGTTTGAAATTTCACAGAAAAAGTGGAAGGCCGAAATCTGAGCAAAAGGAGGGTTTGATGTCTCATCTGATTTGATTCTATAAGAAAAGAATTTTCTGGGTTTTTCCCCTGGAGGGGTTTTTCCTTGGCTTAGAGCCTATATCTTGTGTTCTCTGTTTTATTGTGATCTTCACGTTAAGTTTTGGTAATTGTTTGATGAAGAAGAACATAATTAAATAATTAAGAAGCCAACAAATTTCACAAGCGGTTATCAAATAAAAGGAAAATTTGATCTAATTATAAAGCCTCTCGATTTTCCAACATGATATTGGAGATGACGTTTGAAGTTGGAGGCCTGAAGATAACTATATTAGCTCTTGGGTTAAATATCTATTGCAATCTTGTGGAGTTAGACGAATTCCGAAGGTTCAAGGTCTGGGATTCTACTTTTTTGAATTTGTTCAATGGTAAAATGACTTTGTGACCCTCGCTAGACAATCGATGCAATATACCGTGGGACATTATCTACAGTGGATTTCGCATGATGTAACTATATATCATAGTCTCACTCTCGCTCTTTTGGCATGACTAGACTTGCATCGCCAGTCTCTGTAGCAGTTCACATGGGACTATGATATATATAATACAAAAGCTTGCATGAATAGTTCGGATAGTGTAACACATCACATGACAAAAGGTCCTCGTAGTAGGCTCGATTAAATATCTGAGGCTCGCATTGCAATATATATGGCTCACATTACAATATATATGGCTGACATCACTGTGGATTGTTTTGGTTCGTATTTTAAAATGTCAACTCTGAGTGACATCGCAATGTTTTTATGGCTCTGTTATGACACAGTGATCTCAGGACTTTCGTAGTTACAAGACTCTCGCTGGCATAATCTCATGGATTCGTATCGCATCTCTCGAACTACAAAACTTTTAAATCATTGTATAATGTATGTCCAATCAACGAGTTTGGTAATCTTGGCACAGTTCCTAGGTACAGTGGTCTTGGCACAATGTTCTCATCACAACTGTGTAAAGTATGGTCTTAAGAATATATCTGATCTCGCTTTAGCAAAATTATAATGTCGTACTCAGTAGTTTCGCTCATGTAATCTCCCATTGGAAAGGTATCTCTATTTTGCATCTATGGCAACGATCTTGATGTCCTCCCTAGGTTTGCAAGTTCACACAAAAGCAACACTCATCATTGTAGCTCTCATTGTTTTTTGTTACAACTATGGCTCGTGCTCGAATCACTATGCTTCAGAGATACAGTGAATGTGTTACGGTTCGCTATATTTATGATGGTTCGTTGATCACATCACGTGATTTGGTATCACATCAATCACTCGCTTCTCCGTTACAATGGCGGCTCATGATATTCAATTGACAAATATACAATAACTATGAAGCTCATTATGATGGTTCTATACAGGATCTGGTTAACTTTTTTTTGCATTGATTATACAACAATAAGAAAATGATTTACCGTGAGACTTTGTTAACAACAACAACAACAACAACATTGTTTTGGAAATAATACACATACAAGCGATATGTATAAGTATTGATATAAAAGCCAACTTGCAGCCTTGAAAGAAGATATATATGGTTTATATGTAAAGCAGTTTGACCATAACAATAATGCTTATGCATTAATCTTGATCTTATGTCTAAGGCAAGAACGTTGACAATCCATGGTCTCTACTATTGAATCAAAAGGAGCTCAACGTAAAAGAAATTAAGGCACCTGTGTTGAAGTTAAACACCCGTTGAAAAAGTGTTGACACGTGAAGAAGGATCAGATCCTTGCAAAGTAAAACGTATAGTAGAGGTATGTACAATGTTTTATGTGCATTTCATGTTATATGTCTAGACTATGGTTATCAACATTGGAAAGGGTCTATAGGGTTTTGTAGTTAATCATTTGATCTTGACTGTGTAGGGTTTGTGGGACTTGCAAAAATTGAAAAGTCTTGAGGACTCTTGATGTTTAGAGTTTTTGATCCATAGATTGATCTAACTCTAGGAGCAAAAATCCTAAATGATTGTTTCCTCTAAAGAAGCCCTAGATCTCGGTTTCTAGGGTTTGCAGATAAAATCTAGGGTATGTGGTAAAACCCTGGCAAGGGTTGAATTGAATAAACCATAGAAAATAAAAAAACTAGGGCTGATGTTTCCGTCGAAAGTAAAAACCCTATTTAAGGTTGTTAAGGAATTTCTAAGGTTTGTAGCTAGAACCCTAGAATTACTCTTTTGAATAATCATAGTAACCCTAGGTTGACAAAATTGACATCATGCTCTTGTACTTATATATTTTGCTTGGTTGTACTTGATGAAAAATGTAGGTACATAATGATGACTTTCAAAATTGTGAAACTAAGATAACATAGAAAAACAAAACTCGTGCTTGATGATGACTTCGTGATGAGCATGATGGAAAGAGGGAGGTGTAGGAACCCTAATGATATTGATGTTTCCATATTCCAGAGAACACTTTGATGATTGAAAGCTAAAGCCGAACTTTGTTGCAATATGAATATAGAATGTGCAAAGGAATGATGACTTCAGAGGGAGCTTTGAAGCCTCTGTCCTAGACGAAGTACAATTACTTCAGGGACATGCTTGGATTTGTTAAAGATAAAGTCTCTCAGTAAGAGGGAGCATTAATAAGATAACAATAAGGGCAAACATTCTCTAGATTTAGGAAGAATGGCCTAGACTATTGTTGAGGGTAGACATTCTCCTAGCTAAGGAAGAATGGTCCTTAAGGCCCAATTAATCAAAAGAGTAGGTGCCTTTCTTTGTTGGCCTAGTCACTCTATAAGAGTGGGTGCCTTTAGTCAAGCTAGAGTACTTGTTGAGTGAGCTTTTTGGCCTAGAGTGAGGCTTGTGATGTTAGGGTTTGACCAAGATAATGGCAACCCTGTAATGTAAGGATTCTTTAGGGTTTTTACCATGTGGTGTGAGGAGTTGATTGTCCTCTAGGGTTTGGCCAACCTTGCATAGTTGGAACATGAATATTCGAGGTTTGACCTTGGTAATAACAAACATGTACTAGTCTATATACCATGAGGTTGAGACACCAACCAGATCATGGTGATTAGTATTGTGCCTTAGGCTAGCCCATATGATGTCACACAAGTTGTTGAGTTGGTAACTTGGCAGATAGCCAAGATGGTACTTAGATCTCTGTTGAGTTGGTGCCTTGGTAGATAGCCTAGATGGTACCAAGATCTCTAGGGTTTGTATCTTGGCAGGTAACCTAGATGATATACCTAGATCCTTGTTAGGATTGGTATCTTGGTAGGTAGCCTAGATGATACCTAGATCCCTGTTAGGGTTGGTATCTTGGTAGGTAGCCTAGATGATACCTAGATCCTTGGTAGGATTGGTACCTTGACAATAGCCTAGATGGTACCTAAATCCTTGTGAGATGTTGGGTTGGTGCCTTGGCACTAGCTTAGTTCGTACCTTGATCCTTGTGAGATGTTGGGTTGGTGCCTTGGCACTAGCCTAGATGGTACCTAGATCCCTATGAGATGTTGGGTTGGTGCCTTGGCAGTAGCCTTGATGGTACCTAGATCCTTGAAATATCTTTGGGTTGATACCTTGGTAGTGGCCTAGATGGTATCTAGATCCCTAGTATAATATATGCTGATTATAATGTTGATCTGACTCTTCTTACGATAATATTTCAATTTGAGAAGCATCCTTGTATTGGTTATGGAGTTATGAATACCTCCCTAGTTAAGAGGGAGTGTTGGAAAATGTAACTAGGTTCAGTCTTCATAATTGTCATTGTACTTATGTCGTTATATATTTTATGTAAATTGCAAAAGAAGAAAAAGAAATATTATTTTTTAGGCATGGGTTTCATGCTCAAGTCTATTGGTCATCTAAGTCAAACATGTTCTTCATGAGTCAAAAGAATATTTTTCACGAGTCAAAGGGTCAAGTCCCATTTGGACTCTGAAAAGAAAAAGGAAAAGGAATTAATTAATCTGTATTTTGGTTAAAATTCCTTCTAGAAGTCAAGTCGGCCTTGTTTGTCATGTAGGCTCTACCCAAAAGACATGCATGTTCAAACCCCTCTGGACAAGTATAAATGGAAGAAAGTTGGAGCTTAGTTTGAATACACAATTTGGAGCATTTGATCTAAAATTTCACAGAAAAAGAGGAAGGCCGAAATCTGAGCAGAAGGAGGTTTTGACTTGGCTTCTAGAAGGTGGAAGGGTCTTGTATGTTTCATTTGATCTGATTCTACAAGAAGAGAATTTTTTGGGTTTTCCCTTGGAGGGGTTTTTCCCTAGCTTGGAGCCTATATCGTGTGTTCTTTGGTTTTTTGTGATCTTCATGTTTAAGTTTTGATAATTGTTTGAGGAAGAACACATTAGGGGAATTTTGAGGTCTAAAATGGGCCTCCTAAGGAAATTATAAATAATAGTGGAAATGATAAAATAATATTAGATTATATCATCAAATTTGAGATGGAAAAAATAAAAAAATATTTTTTCAACTCGTATTTTCAACTTATCTCCATATAGGTTTACTCAAATTTCGAGTGACAACACTCGTTCGATGCATACTTTGATTCTGTGTCCAAGGATTACCCATGTTACATACTTTTGATGGGCCCCGCTACAAGAAAAATGAGAAATACATGAAAAAACGTGATTGCAGGGTCCATTGAAAGTATGAAACATGGGTATTCCTTGGATAAGGAATCAAATTATGCATCCAACGAGTACTCCTACTCGAAATTTGAGTAAACCTGAAGGAGATAAGTTGAAAAAGTAGTTTTATTATTCGTTAATCTTTTTACTTTTTTTACTCCGAAAAAGGTGAATCATCTCCCATGGTTGACATCATCATCTTGAATCTTGTTGATTCTTATAAATTCTATTTTGGTTGTACATTTTTCTTAGGAGGCCCATTTTAGACCTCAAAACTTCTCTAATGTAATTAAATAAACAAGAAGTGAACAAATTTCACAAGCAGTTATCAAAGAAAGGAAAATCTGATCTAATTATAAAGCCTCTTGATTTTCCAACATAAATGTCCATGAAAAACGTCTATATAAAGTGCTAGGGTTGTTTCATCAATGGGATTATATGTTTTGGGTAATTCTTTAATCAATTGATCAAATCTTTGAGTGAAATCTATGACAAATTCATTCTTCATTTTCTTACTCTTGGAATTTGGCAAGCAATTGCATTCCATCCTTGACGGTTATCCACCTTTAGTTGAAGGCTTTATCAAATTGTTACCAATTCTTGATTCCTCCCAAAGGAAAAATCTAGGTTCCAAGTTCTAGTGTTTTCTTATAGGGAAAGGGCAATCAATCTCATGACCACATCCTCATCTTGGATGTCCCTTCCTTGTACACGTTGATAAAACTAATCGATGAATTACTCAACAATGACAATATCACTCCCAATGAATTTGGGAAACCATTCTTCATACTTATCAGGTAATCTATGGGGGTATCCTTGAATGACATTGATATCAAGGGCTTGGAGATGCTAGTGAGCTATGGCTTTGCCATTGTGGCTGAAGTAGAAGGATTTCCAAAAAGGGATTTTGCTATAGGAAAAATAGGAATAACACGGGTCTTAGGAATAGTCTTCTTTCTACGAGAAATGATTGTTCTAGTAGACTTGCTACTAGAGGCTGTTGCACGGAATAAGACTTAGGAGTTGCTAGATGAGAAATTCTAGTTTTGTTTTGTCGATGTTCCCATAAAAGGATTGAAGCATAGACTTCGTATCATGAGGAGAAGAACTCAACTCGTCCATGACAATGACGTCGAAAATGTTTATCAAAAAATATAGTAGGCCTAGTGCAAAGTATAACACCCTCCTTCCACATTTGCCCAAGTAATCGACCAACTGGGGTAAACATGTGACGAGAGGCTACTATGATTTGATTCAACCTCCCAAGTCACCTTAAGGAAGTGGAATAGACAAAACATAACCAAATTGACCATCCACATATCCTACAGAACCTCCAAGAGCTACCTTCCAGGTGACCAACCCCTGAGGTGACTCAACAGTTCAAGGACCTAGAGCCCCAGTCGCTCCCTTGCTAAGCCCTCCAAGCGACTGAGGGTCCCAGTTGCTCCCATTAGCTTACCTGAGTGCAATTGTAGCCCTTTTCTGTTAGTGCTATGCCAACGACTGCAAGATTTAAGGCTAAATTTCAGGGCTAGAACCTAGTCACTGCCCAAAACTTCATGGAATTTACCAAAATGAAAAGAAACATAGAGAAAATGATGCCAATGCAAATTCTTGAACAAAGACTTGACTGAACCCCTACTAGCCATGACATGCATTTCCTCAAACATGTCACAAATATACATTATACAGGTCATAATAAAAGATCTAAGCATAGGGGTCTTATATGAGAATCACTAAGAAGCATTGATGCCTTGTAACATTAGCTGCATTATCATCTATTAGGTCATAGATTCATTGCTCAACCTTTTAAAACTCACAACATGACGAGAACCATACATTTTCACTGTCATAAAACATATTCATAACCAACATATAAACAACCGAAATAATGAGGATACAACAACCATAAATGCCACATATAATCCAATACTTTTACATAGAAAATAACAAGGAAAGGAACTCTTATTAATGGATGCAAAAACTAACTCATTATGGGACTACCATGTTCCACCCGACCATGGATTGCTTGATCCAAACCTTTCTTTAGCCAATCACCCTCGTGCCATATTCCAAGCATGAATGTGGGACTCAAACCAAAGGAACCAACCGAGGCTTCCCAAGGCTAAACAACCTCACCCTCATCAATATAATTAGGTTTTACCGCAACCCTCATTGGATCGCTAGGCCATAAACAAGCATGGATGTCACTGGATTTCTCCACTTACACTGTGAGGAATTTGCCTGCCTTCTAGTCTCTAGGCTTTACCACAATCCATAGTTCGATCTAGGGATCACAAGGCCATAATCGAGACACCACCCTCCAGGCTTTACCGTATATCCCGCCATTCACCAGCAAGGATTCCTAGGCCTGATCAAGGGCAACCACCTCTAGGATTTACTGTATGTCCCTCCATTCACTGATCGAGGATTCCCAGGCCCACTGAGGCACACAATATCTGACTTTATCGCAACTCATAGTCTGGTTCAGGGGTCACTAGGCCAATGACTTTACCATAATCCACAGTTAGGTTCAGGGATCACTAGGCCATGTGTTCTTTCATTTAGAGATCCACCTCACTCAACTTCGAATCCATTCGACAATCCAGCTCGACCAAAACATGAGAACCCCATCACACCATGGCTATTTCGAAATGGCAAGGCAAGGTCGAAGAACATTGTCACACCTAGAAAAACCCATGCCCATGACAACAAGAGAACCAAGAGCACACATGCATTACCATGCATGCTAAAACTAGCAAGGAAATCACACATGCAAATTGATACTTGCAAGTAAACCCGCTGTAGCTGCTTGATTCTACTCCGTCTTGCTTGATTTTTTGCTTCCTCTTTGCCTTTCTTGATCCAGCGCTAAAGTGCTCCAAGAAAACTCTGTCCAAGAGTGTGTGAGAAAGAGAGAATAGAGAGAGAGCTCCAAAACTGAACTGACAAAAGTCTATGAACTGATCCTCAAAAACCTTTTTATCAATGGGGCCTCTTTTTTTTCAATTTCCTCTATTTTGCTTCATTTTCCTTCTCACATGCAATCTGTGACCTTTCACCTTCATTTTCTCCTAATTTCCCTTTATTTTCATAAATAAAATGCTAATTAATGCTTCTTTGCCTTTCCAAAGCCTTTGCCAATTTCCTTTAGCCATAATAATTGAAATGAACACCCACTAGGATGTTTTGCCCACCATTCAGCTTGGAATAATTGTCCCATAACTGTGGTTATTATTTTGCCTTTATTAACTTTTATTACATGGAATTTTCCAAGGCTATTACACAAAGCCTCACTATCAATTTAGGTCTTGTTACCACTGTTGAAAAATGTGTAACTAGGTTCGATCTCCATAAAAATGAAATGTACTTTTGATTCTTGTAAAGTGTAAAATGAAAGAAAATTATTATTATTATTTTTGGAGCATGGGTTTCATACCCAAGGTCTTTTATTTTATGGGTCAAGCAGCCATTGAGTGCTTCTAGGGTTTGTGCTAGGTGAAGAAGTCAAAAGAGCCATTGTCATAAGTTGAAGACTCTATCAGGCACATTGTAACTTGTAAAGAAGATTATTTTTGTCTTAAAAGTGTCCGGATACCCTCCAAGACTGAGTCGGCCTGATAGCTGGCAAGTCGGCCTAAAAGGAAGAGCCACATCCACCTTGAAAGAGCCTATATATAGGATGGAACTCGTCCTCCTTGAGATATATTCACTCATCTCTCATTCTAGCAAAGAAGAAGGAAGAAGACGAAGAACTTTGTTTGGGCCATTTCTCTCTCACACGTGCTAAGGAGAACTAGGGTTTCTGTAGTAGACCTAGGATTTCTATCTACAAATTCGATCTTGGAGAAAAGAAGACAAGTAGGTCAAGTGAAGATCACCAAGGATCATCCTCAAGCTCCAGAAGTGAGGGAAAGGCAAGCGAAGGTCAAAGGAAGGCTTAAAAGGCAGATCAAAGGGACCTTCTGCATCAAGTATTTACAAAATTTCAAGAATTCAAAGTTGAAGCTGAGAACCTTAGAGAAAGGGAAATCAAGATACTAAGATTTGATAATGGAGGGGAGTATACATCCAAGGGAATTATAGCTTTCTGTAAGGAGTCTGGAATTAAGAGGGAGTTGATAGTCCCATATAATCCGAAACAAATTGGAGTTGTAGAGCGAAAGAACCGATCCATTGATGAAAGTGTAAAAGCAATGTTGCATGATCAAGATCTAGTGAAATTTCAGTGGGGAGAAGCCACAAAGACAACGGTATATATTCAATATCGAAGTCCCGACAAGTCACTGGATAACAAAACTCTCGAAGAAGTATTCATTGGGAAGAAACCAACTATAGATCATCTCTGAATCTTTGGTTGTCTTGTATATAAGCATATATCGAAGGACAAAAGAAAGAAGCTAGATTCATCAGGCATGAGAGGAACACTTGTTAGCTATAACAACTCCTCTAAGTCCTATAGAATCTACATAAATGAGGAACACCGTATAGAAGTCAGTCGAGATGTCATATTTGATGAAAGTATTGCATTCAAGAAATCAATGGAACTTCCCATAGACTCTGATGATGAAGAACTTCCAGTATTTGAAGAAGTTGAAAGGGAAGAAGAAGAATCTCACCATGAAGATGAAGGTCCCCCCGAACCTATTCAACTTGTGGTCATCCCTGAATCAAGAAAGAGACCTAATTGGTTGAAGTCAACACAACTTGTTGCAGAAGGTCATGGAGCAACTCAAGGCACATTTAGGGAAAGGAAGAAGCCCAAACGATATTCTGGGTATGCAACCTACATGACAAAATTAATAGGAGAAGAGCCATCCACTTTTGAAGAAGCTGTCAATCATCAAGAATGGAAGGATGCCATGAATGAAGAATATCAATCTATAATGAAGAATGGAGTTTGGGAGATCTTGCCTAGTCCCGATGACAAATCTGTGGTAACTTCCAGATGGATCTATAAGATCAAACATGCAGTAGATGGAAATATTGATAAGTATAAGGCACGATTTGTGGCTTGGAGTTTCTCTCAACTTAAAGGCATTGACTATGAAGAGACATTTGCTTTGATAGCAAGGTATACAACTATATGTTCGTTGGTCTCTTTGTCAACATCGATGGGGTGGAACATCCACGAAATGGATGTCAAGACTGCATTTCTAAATGGCACAATAGATGAGGAAGTCTATATAGAACAACCCTTGGGAATTGAAGTTAAATACATAAAAGCATATGTTTGCAGATTGAAGAAGGCATTATATGGCCTCAAACAAGCACCATGGGCATGGTATGCTAGGATGGATGCATACCTTTAGAGATTAGGCTTCACAAAGAGTTCTGTTGATCTGAACCTTTATATTAAGGTTGTGAAGGTTGAACCGGTAATCATTCTTCTGTATGTAGACGATCTTCTCTTGACAGGAGTAGAAGGTCGAATTGAAGAATGTAAGAAGCAATTAGAAGTAGAATTTGACATGAAGGATCTAGGGCTGATGCATTACTATTTGGGATTAGAACTCTGGCAAGGACCTAATGAGATTTATCTGGGTCAAGGAAAGTATGTGATCAAGATGTTGAAGAGGTTTGACATGATGGATTGCAAACCAATGACAACTCCGATGATCACAAACTTGAAAAGGCTAAGGAGTTTCGAATCAAGCCTGGTGGATCCCTCCAAGTATAGACAACTAATTGGCTCACTAATGTACTTGGTGAATACTCGACCACACATACGCTTTGTGGTAAATGTTCTCAGTCAATTCCAAGTGGAGCCGAAGCATGATCATTGGATAAAAGCAAAACATATTCTGAGATATCTGTGAGGAACCATCCACTATTGCCTAAGATATAATAGAAGGAATGATGTCCCCCTAATTGAATATACAGATTCCGACTGGGGAGACAACGAGCAAGATGGAAGGAGCACTACAGGAGGATGTTTCAATTTGGGATCCTCCATGGTCTCATGGATGAGCAAAAAGCAAGATACAATTGCTTTGGGTAGTGCTGAGGTTGAGTATATTGTAGCCTGTGAAGTAAGCAAAGAAGGGGTCTGGTTAAGGACGCTGCTATCTGACCTACCTATGGACCCTACAGTGATACATTGTGATAACACGAGTTGTATACGATTGTATGAAGACCCAATATTTCATGGAAAGACAAAGCATATCAACAACAAATATCACTATATTTGGAAGCTAGTACAAGATGGTGTATTGTAGCTATAATATATCTCCATTGATGAGCAGGTAGCTGACATATTGACAAAATCTCTTCCTAATATGAAGCTTGTGTATTTGAGAGACAAGTTTGGTTTGCTTGATCCTCCCTAGTTGAGAGGGAGAAAGAGGCACAACATTCTTGTCTTCACTTGGAAAAGACAAAATGGAGGATTGGGTAAGCATCTGGCGTCCGATACTCTTTGAGGATGTGGTAGGGAATCCAAGATGAGAGTAGTCGTGGACCAATATTCTTTGAGAATTGACTATCCAAGATAAGAATAGTTCAAAGGTCATATTCTGTGAACACCCAGGTGGAGTATGTACCTTGAGAGACAATGATGATGGTGTCTATAAATCATTAATCTCGCCAACATTGTGCTCTGATCTTGTGGAGAGGTGTCTATAAATCATTAATCTCGCCAACATTGTGTTCTGATCTTGTGGAGAGATAGAGCTATTAGTCAAGGCCTTGTTATGTGACAATGCTGGTTGGTATGATGCTAAGCAAATGGGTTACCAATCCGACTCTTCTTATGAGATCTCTTTAGATTGAGAAGATCCAAGTATTAGATATGAATACCTCCTTAGTTAAGAGGGAGTGTTGAAAAATGTGTAACTAGGCTCGGTCTTCATAAATATGAAATGTACTTTTGATTCTTGTAAAGTGTAAAATGAAATAAAATTATTATTATATTTTTTGGAGCATGGGGTTCATGCACAAGGTCTTTTTATTTTATAGGTCAAGCACCCATTGAGTGCTTCTAGGGTTTGTCCTAGGTCAAGAAGTCAAAAGAGTCAATGTCATAAGTTGGCACATTGTAACTTGTAAAAAATAATTTTGTCTTAAAAAGTGTTCTGATACCCTCCAAGACCAAGTCGGCCTAAAAGGAAGAGCCATGTCCACCTTGAAAGAGCCTATATATGGGAGGGAACTCGTCCTCCTTGAGATATATTCACTCGTCTCTCATTCTAGCAAAGAAGAAGGAAGAAGAAGGCAACGAAGAAGGAAGAAGACAAAGAAGGTCTTTGTTTCTGTTATTTCTCTCTCACACGTGTTAGAAGGAGAACTAGGGTTTCTGCAGCAGACCTAGGGTTTCTATCTACAAGTTTGATCTTGGAGAAACGAAGACAAGTAGGTGAAGTGAAGGTTACCAAGGGTCATCCTCAAGCTCTAGAAGTGAGGGAAAGGCAAGTGAAGGTCAAAGGAAGGCTCAGAAGGAAGATCGAAGCTCAGATGTGTGGCAACAACAACCGCTGGGTGGGACAAAATTTTAGATCCGTATTGGAGGTCGAAATTCTATAACTGGAGGTCAAAGAAGTGCTACTGGAAGAGATTTGACGGGGTTTGATTGGATCAAGGTTAGCACATCATCCGAAGAGGTTGATCTTGGTCTTGGTTTAGTCAGTCTTAAGGTCTTGGAATTCACCAATTGAAGAATCTATAAGGAAGAGAATAGAATTGCGGGTTTTCCTCTCAAGTGGAGAGGTTTTGGCCTTGGCTTGCAGCCTATATTCTATGTTCTTGTTCTTCTTGTTTTGGTAGTTGTTTAATGATACACACATATAATAATAAGTAACAAAGCTAATAAGTAAAAAGACAACACAAGCAGTTATCAAGTAAAGAGAAATCCCTTTAATCATTGCCTTATAGATTTCTAAACAACCACAAAATCTAGCAACCCTTGGGGAGGGAAACCATACAAGACAGAGAGCTAGACTAAGTATGAACAATGGGACAATGGCCCACTGCCACCACTAAACCAGGGTCCCATTCTCTTTACACACTTTCACCGATGGGAGGAGTCTTGGTAGGATTTATGATCACTTATGATAGGTATTCTAGGGTTTAAGGTGCAAGGTGATGGACTAAAACCTCTTAAGGAATGCTCAAAGTTGTGATATAAGGCTTCAAAAGGAACTTCGCTTCCTATAAGAGACTTAGGAAAAAGAGGCATGCGATCTAGGCTTTCATGATTTTGCGTGGATAAGGATGCTCCCAAGATCAAGGCAAATAGGAGAAAGGGCTTCTTATGATATACTTAACCAAGTGCAAAGCTCATACAACCCTCAAAGAAGTCCCCAAGTTGAGGAAAATTGGCTAGGGTTTCCCTCTTAGGGCAACACCTAGGGCACATAATTTTATGGAGAAAACTCGAGTGGATGCCTACCAAACTTGGAGGATAGGTAGCCTACATCCTAATCTTGATGTTTAGGCTCTCGAATTCTTGTAAAACCTCTCCCTAAGCAATTCGCTCTAAGCCCTAGTTAGCCATCCTACCTTAAGAGGACCAAAATTTCTAGGAGGATATTATATGGAAGAAAAATGAGTTTGACCTTCGAGGACTTGGATTAGTTCCTTGTCCTTTGGGCATATGGGGTCTTAGGAGGCTAAAAATTGATGCCCTAGGTACCAATTCCCAACATTTACCCACTTCAAGGGATACTGGAGTTAGATGGAGAGTTAAAGGATTCTTCTACTAGGAACATTCATTATATGTCATACAATGAATAATATATGCAATACTCAACTAGAAAGTCTTTCAAAAATTAATTTTCAACAATTAGGGCACAATTAACACATTCTAGAAGCACTAATTCCATACGTTAAACAATTTCAAGACAAAAATTTCATCAACATAAAGCATTACGAGGCAACATGTAATATTTCCATCCATAGTCCAAGAAGTAGCTCCGAAGGCAAGATTAAATTAGCTTCCAAACATCGAAATACATCCCAGATTTCCAATAACCAATAAGGAACAAGAGAGAAAATCTCTAAAGAGGTCAAATTCCAAGTGTGATGATGATGGGAGACTAAATGAGGTCTCTCATGTTTATACATGTCCAATCAAGTCTAATTTTAGCCTAAATCCCCTCTTAGTTGTTAAATGATGGGAAAAAAATAATTGTGGTTACAAGCCACCTCATAGCCAGTGTTAAAACATAAGAAAACACCCACAAGAGGGCCAAAATGATGATGTCATCCACGTGTTAGCCTCTTGGAGGCATGCGTTGAGCTCTCTTGGCGCCAAGTTGACTGAAGAGTGCTTTAAAAATCATCCTCTTAGGGGTTGGCCCCTAGATTTCCATGCAAATCATCATGTGGACCCCAGTTTTGTGTTTGGGGCACATAATGGGTCTCATGGGTTTCTTGGTGATAAAATAAGCTGGTTCTGCTCCAACTTTGAGGGCTCACAGAATGGTGCTAGCCCTCCCACGTCCCAAAGGGTGAGACAAACCTCATCTGAGCCTCGAGTTAACTGCCAAACCATGTGTACATTGCTAAGCCGACTGGGGCATGCTGGTCCAAGTGCATCATCTCGTAAATAATGTGGGGCAAAGCACAAACTGTTGTGGTGCTGTAGGTGCCCATGGAATGGAATGATGCCTTGCAAGTGATAGGAGTTCCATGGCTTTCAACGTTTCACTTCTACGGTGTCATATGCTCCTCTAGTGGAATTAGGTCCTAGTTAAGTTACCCAGTCCCTGATGAAAACCACCTTCCAATCACATTTAATGTCGAGTGATATGTCTTCACCATTAGGTACAATTAATCATTAGTGCATCTAAGTGAACCAAGCTTGTCAATGAAGGGAAAATTGAGACTTCACAGGGGGCTTCTCTTCCAAATTTGGGGTTTTGATCTCGTAATTGTGTTACCTCCCTAGGTAGGAGTGGCTAATAAACGATCCTACTAGGTGTTCCCATCCCCTAAGGGGGAAGACATGTCTTTGGTACATCCTTCAATTAACAGGTGGCATGTGAATGATGATGAGATGGATGGGGAATAAAGGGGTTTCAAGGCCAAATGCCATGGGTACAAGGATAACAATAATGAGGAAGTCCACATATTGGGTGCATAGATGTGAGGAGGTACCAATCATGGATACATGTGTTACCACAAAAATCAATTTTCCACCCCCCTTTATTTGCCTTTTGCTTTTTTATTGATGTTTCTTTGTATTGTTGCTCAAAGCTCAAGCATGTTATGAATGATGTAAAGCTGTTATTACCCCCTTAAAGGTGGGGTAGTTCATCGTCCTTCAGGGGTTGGAATGTGCATGGGTTCCTTTAATGATGTGAGGGGCACTCTAGGCCCTAGGAACCAGGGTGATGGCCATAATGATAATGGGTAGAGATCATGTTTGGCTTTTGCCCACGTGCTATATTGAATGTCTCAACCATTTTTTGCATTTTATAATTTTTCTTTTCTTTTGTTTCTTGTTTGTGGCCATGATATGCTTTTAGCTTTCTTTTAGTTGCATCAACCTCCAAGGCAACGTGTCTAGGCCCGACCTAGATATGTGGATAAGGGGTGGGAGTGTGCCAGTGCCTTGTGGACCTAGTGGTCATGTGGACCCAGAGAAGGAAAATGGTGGAATAGGGCTTGTAATGTGCATAGGGGAGTGAAAAATGCGGAATGGGAAAATGAGACCATACTACCAAAATCGGGGCTTCCCAAGTAGTGCCCTTTCTAAAGCCATAGGCCACTAGGGGTCATTCCACACGAGGATTGAAGATTAACCCCCCCATTAAGGTGAGGGAACAAAACCATAATCAAAGCCCTTCCTTCTTCCAAGTCACCCAATAATCCATGCCTAACATGCCGAAATGAAAAACAAGCATAAGCACCCGATTGCACAATGAAAAACATACCTTTTGGGTTGGATTGCCGACCTTCTAACATATGCTCTTGACAAATGGGTGAGGAGACATAAAATTGATGAAGGGAGCGGAGATAAAGTGGTACATCACATCGGCGACGCTCTTAGGGGTTGCTAGCTGTCGACTAGGAGAAGATGAATAGAAGAAAGGTTCTCTTTTGAGTACCCACTTTTGGTGGGCAACAAGTCTTATGGAAACAAATAGATGAACTACCACTTTCACCTCAGTGTCGTTTCTCCTGTTGTTTAATGGTTGGATGTTATCCCCACAAGGGAGGTTTCCGTGGCAAGACTTAGAGGTTAGATGACTAGGGTTCTAAGCCAAATGGTTCTCTAAGGAGCTTGCAAATAAATCACTTGGAAAGGTCTTCAATAAAGGAGGGTTCAAGGGTGATAAGAGTCTAATGGTTATGGGACAAGGTACCATAAAAGCCATGAAGGCCAATATAAGAGTTACAAATGTTTAATTATAGTTTCCACCAACCCTAATAAACTGAAGGAAAGTTGTTATAAGCTAGGGATTTTGTGATATGTAGATTTACAGTATGTAAATGCATATAAGAACAAAATTATAGCCTAAAATTTATGAGATTGACAAAGGATTGAAAGCTATTAAAGATGTAAGCAAGGGATAGGTCAACTTTAGGTTTTTAATGGTTAAAAATACATAGAACAACATCATAAACCTTAGACATCAATCCTAATTTTGGGGTGAAAATATGTAATAAATGCTAGATTTTTCTTTTCATATATTAATAAATGCACTTTACAGCCAAGGGACAATAACATATAGAAACACCATTGTCGTTTAATGGAAATTAACACCAAACCCTAACCCTAGTTACCAAGAAATAAGGAATAGAGAGAAATTTGAAAAGTGATCCCACAACCAAATTAGTGCCTCTATTCAATTAAGTTATGTAGTCAATGAGGTTGAGGTCAATGATATAGGGACTTTGATGAAGAGGGTGGAAGACTAAATAGCTTCTCTTAGAAACCCTAGGGACTTGTTCTAGTAGGAGAGTTAAGGTCAAAGGATGCATGCACAAGTTTCTTTGATGGATTATTCTTGACTGACAAATTTTGCATAGCGTGTAGAAACAAGATTTCATGAAAGATTTTGCAACTTTTAGTATGGCACAAGAGAAACCTTAATTTGAGAAAATAACATGCAAAATGGAAAAAAAATGCCAATAAACTTATGCTATTCAATCAAGAATCACATCATCAATCCAAAGATAGTCTCTCCATGCAAAATATTCCTCTCTAGACAATTCGTTCCATCATTTGTCCATATTGACCAAGAGAAAAGACAAGAAGGCTAGTGCGCACTCACTCAAGAGAGAAGAGATGAGTGCGTGGTGATGAACAAGTGAAAATGACTTCCCTCTATTTATATGAGGGAAACCAAGTCATTTTCCCCTAATTTAGAAAAAAAGCCCTAAAAGTTTGATTGAAGCATCCAACAAGTTTACAAGGTCACAAGCGAACCTCAAGATAACTTTACAAAATGATGAAACATAAGAAATATGTCATAAATCCTCCACACGTGTGGGAGGAGAGGATCTCCAGCATGACGTCATCGTCCAAAAATGGGCATCTCCATCAAGCAAGTGGCAAAGTGGTCCAAGAGTACTCCTCACTTCAAGGGACATCACCAAAGTGCACATGTACATCTTCAAGTAACATCTCTTCTACCATGATTTCATCATCAAGAGGGCTCATGTCACCCTTCTATGGCATGCATGGGTGACATAACAACCCTAGGATCAAGCATTGGCATCAAAATAGTGTTAAATATCCCTCTCAAAGCATCTCAAGTGGTCTCCATCATCATTTGGGCTTTGCAACAGGGCAACATCCATTAATCAAGTACAAGGCTAGCCTGGGAGCATCATGGGTTCAATTGGGCACATCATCAATCAAGCCAATGCCTTGGCTTCTTGGCTCAACGTTCAAGCATGTGGGGTGTAGAAAGGGTCATATGATGATGTGGAGGCTCTTGAAAGGCAGACACTCATCTTAGGAGGGCAATATTGGGGTTGCAGTGTCACATGTGCTCTCAAATATAGGTTAGACATCCTCTCTTTTGTGTTGGAGAGGAGTTAAGCTATCCTCGAGGGATCTTTGCTACATGTATGATGAACCACTTGAAACATACTCTCAAGGTCAAGTGATGTCAACATCATTAGGGACAAAAACCAATAAGGTATCATAGTTGATTGGTCTTTTTTTCTTGCATAGTGTAGGTGACCCAACTTGCTTTATGCTTTTATAATATCACTGAAAGATGTAGGAGTTTATTGCTTATCAGGGTTGGGACAAAAGGAGGTGCAACATCTTGAGTATAATGATGAGTAGAGGGAGAAATCATGTAAGCATGAGTTACCCCTGTGCTTAGCTTGCTTTTTCTACCCCACTGGTGCACTTTTGACTTTAATGATTGGTCTTTCTTTCTTGCATAGGGTAGTTAACCCAACTTGCTTTATCCTTTTCCAATAAGCCTTGAAGATGTAGCAGTTTATCGCTCATAGTGTAGGTGACCCAACTTGCTTGAAATGCTTAGGAATTGGGCAATGGCTAACGAGTAGGGGAGAGCTCATGCTAGGATTTTGCCAATGTAGTTATTCAGTGTTCGGACCATGTTTTTCATTATTCATTTTCTTTCATTTGTGGCTTCATATGCTTTTATCTTTCTTTCAACTGCATCAATATATTAGGGCAAATTTTTGGTCCTTGATTCAAAGATGAGGATATAAGGTGCCAGTGCTAATGCCCAGTGATAATTAACCCAAAGAATGGAAGTGGATATAAGGTAAACATGGAAGGTGGCATGTATGGATTACCTTGGGCACATTATCAATCATTTCTTTCTATTAGTTTCCCTTCTAACAGTGAAAGAAAGGGACTCAAGGGATGTCACACTGCAGTTTGGTCTAGGTTAAAAGGATAAAAGGGTCAAAATAGGATTAAATATCCCTCTCAAAGCATCTTAAGTGGTCTCCATCATCATGTGGGCTTTGGAATAGGGCAACATTCATCAATCAAGTACAAGGTTAGCCTGGGAGCATCTCGGGTTCATCTGGGCACATCATCAATCAAGCCAATGCCTTGGCTTCTTGGCTCAACGTTTAAGCACCTGGGGTGTAGAAAGGGTCATATAAGGATGTGGAGGCTCTTGAATGTCGAACACTCATCTTAGGAGGGCAATGTTGGGATTGCAGTGTCACATGTGTTCTCACATATAGGTTAGACATCCTCTTTATTATGTTGGAGAGGAGTTAAGCTATCCCTCAAGGGATCTTTGCTACATGTGTGATGAACCACTTGAAACATACTCTCAAGGTCAAGTGATGTCAACATCATTAGGGACAAAAGCCAATAAGGTATCATAGTTGATTGGTCTTTTTTTCTTGCATAGTGTAGGTGACCCAACTTGCTTTATGCTTTTATAATATCACTGAAAGATGTAGGAGTTTATTGCTCATTAGGGTTGGGATAGAAGGAGGTGCAACATCTTGAGTATAATGATGAGTAGAGGGAGAAATCATGGAAGCGTGAGTTACCCCTGTGCTTAGCTTTGCTTTTTCTATCTCGTTGTTGCACTTTTTACTTTAATGATTGGTCTTTCTTTCATGCATAGGGTAGGTGACCCAACTTGCTTTATACTTTTTCAATAACCCTTGAAGATGTAGCAATTTATCGCTCATAGTGTAGGTGACCCAACTTGCTTGAAATTCTTAGGAATTGGGCGATGGCTAATGAGTAGGGGAGAGCTCATGCTAGGATTTTGCTAATGCAGTTATTCAGTGTCCTGATTATCTTTTGCATTATTCATTTTCTTTCATTTGTGGCTTCATATGCTTTTATCTTTCTTTCAGCTGCATCAATATCTTAAGGCAAATTTTTGGTCCTTGACTCAAAGATGAGGATATAAAGTGCCAGTCCTATTGACCAATCATAATTAACCCAAAGAATGGATGTGGATATAAGGTAAACATGGAGGGTGGCATGTATAGATTACCTTGGGCACACTATCATTCCTTCTATTAGTCTCCCTCCTAACAATGGAAGAAAGGGCCTCAAGGCTCGCCACACTACAGTTTGCACTAGGGGCAAAGGATAACATCCTAGGTGAAGCATGAGAATAAGGGTA
Source organism: Pinus taeda (assembly GCA_000404065.3). Lineage (NCBI taxonomy): Eukaryota > Viridiplantae > Streptophyta > Pinopsida > Pinales > Pinaceae > Pinus > Pinus taeda. The sequence goes on along the minus strand of APFE030161825.1, from coordinate 60,123 downwards.
CAATCAAGAGTGGTCAGTCATCCAACTTGGCTTGTGATCCATATTAGTATGCCCCAAACATTAAATGAAAGAACATGACTGCAAAAATGGGTAGTGTAACTTTTGATAGATGACCCACCTTCCTTCAAGTATGCAAAATGGGAGAGAACATTGACCAGAGCATAGCTGGAGAGCTTTGAAGTAAAGCTATATGTGGATCATTGTAAGGCTATTGGTTGGCTGGCTGACCAATGAGGAGAAAAAAATTCTCCTAGGGATTTCCCACTTTTGGTGTGTAACAGGCCCCATCTTTGAATTAGAAGGGGAGTATCGAACATTATGTTGTGGACGTGGTTGTGGCCTTAATTTCCTCAGTTTCTCAGTTAACATACCCCTTTAAAGACCTAATTTGGAAATTGTTTAGTTGGCTGACCTTTCTCCTAATATATCTATGAAATTTTGGCACTTTTGATTTTGAATTTTAGGTTGTGTTATCCCAATATCTTCTTCGCACTTCCATAAATTTGGCCAAAAATTTATGGAATCTTTTTGAAAACTTATTTATTTTGGCTCTTCAAGGGAGTGAAATTATACAAATTACCACGTATCCATTTTTTAGATCTAATTTTGAAATTTTGACTTGAAATATTATGGTTCGTACTCCATTCAATATGATTTGCGGGGGTCAATGTGAATCTTTATATAATCAAATATGACTATTTACCTAGAATGTGTGTCTATCCAGTTAGCGACCTTTCTCTTGATGTATCTATGATATTTTGGCAATTTTGAGTTTGAAATTTCACTTATAGTATCTCAATATATCTATACTAGATTTGACCAAACTCTAATGTGCCAAGAAAAAAATAGAGTAACTTTACCAAAACTTGTTGATTTCGACAGTTTCAAGATAGTGAAATTGTATGGATTGTTACATGTCCAATTTTTTAGATCTATTTTGAAATTTTCACTTGAAATATTATGGTTCGTATTCCATTCAATACAAATGGCGAAACTCAATTTGGATATTTATAGAAATAAATATGACTATTTAGAATACTTGTTTGAGACTAGTTTTATTACTAGTCAAAAACTCGAACTTCCACAACATTTAGCTTTAATGTATAGTGAACCATGATTTGAAATTTTACCATAGGCACTTAACAACATCTTCTTCAGAGGTTCCCAAAAGTTTTGCTATCTGAAACATCCTAGAAAATATTTATAGTGAAAATGCCAAGATGACTTATTTGAAGGAGCCAAACTCGAGGATCACAAGGTCCTAGACAAAATGTTATTTACCAAATGTTTAAGATAGTATACTATACCTAATTACACACAATGTACACCAAACATGAGCATAGAGAGCATCTCCATAATAGATATGAGCGATGAGTTATACAATAACTCCTTAAAGAATAGGAGAGCCTCCAAATACCCCAATACATTCCCACATCCAAATTACATGTTCATTTATCATAATGACTATATTATCTTCTATATATAGATCTATTCTCACTTGTTGCACATGTGGCCCTTCTATTAGGCTAGCCACTATTACATATTATTTTAATCCATATATGCCCCTATTGGGTCATATCATATACATTTAGCTCCATATATGCCCCCTTGGGTCATGATCAGCGTTACCAAAATCCAGATTGAATCTTGATAAAATACCCAAATGAAGAGTTTTTGAACTAGATGTTTTTTTCAACCAGACAAGTTTTTCAACTAGATTGTTGTAATTTTGTTGAGTTTTTGCTATTTTTTTTTGTTTTCTCTCGACTTTTCTGACTTTTTTCAATTTTTGGACCCTTGTTGTTTTATTCCCGAGTTCAACTTTTGCAACATTGGTCATGGACTCATGACAACCACTTTCTACTTAATAAGCATGACATGAATGGCGTTGTCGAGAAGGATACTTTATAGGCAACATATGAAGGTTACTTTTTTCACCCACCTCTAGCTGGTTGAGATCCAAGATGATCTTTTATTTAAAGCACTCTTGGAGCTTATAGACAACCTCATGGTATTCCCCCCTTACACAATTAGACACTGGATGTAACCTCCAACAAATCAACTTTTGTGGCTTTCCATTTTTACTAGCATATCTCCATCTAGACCTATATTTTTTTAGAAATTAATGTGTAGATTCAAAACTGCTCATGAAATTTACTAAATCACAAGACATGAAGCTACTCTACTGATTTGCGGAAGTTAATTTACCATCTAAAACAAGAGTCATTGACATGCAAAGGGAAACATTACACATACACAAAGATTTATCTAGGGGAAAACAACTGCTCAAAACCCCTTACTATCTGTATTGCATTAATTAGATAATAGAGAAGAAATACAATGTTTGTTCAAGCCTGAGCACACACTGCAACTGTATAGACTATCTCTCTGTTTGACTTACTAAACCTGGCCCGACACTTAGCCAATTTCAAGCCTTCCCAAACTCCTATTTCCTTGCGTTGTTCCCTTAGGAAATTGCCCCTATATTATTTAGGAATTTCACACCCAAGAATTGAGCAATTACCACAGGCTAATCCTCTGACTGCATGCACCACCTGTACAACTTGGATTAGTTTACAATTGATAGTACACTGCCCTTGAACTCCAAGCCCAACTGGGTAAATCGAATTCTTTGCATGCAATAATTATTTTGGGCTGATTGATCACTTAGTGTGGAAAAAGTTCCACACTCACAACTTGACCTCCACTAGTTTTACTGATAGTTAGAACTAGTTAAACTGACAATAACTCAAATTAACTAAAATAGATTGCTACAAATTAGCAATCAATCATGTAGAACTGAACTCAAGTGTCCCCAACTTGAATTTACTGAGTTAATTGAGTGACAAGAGCCACGTCACCTCAGTTAACTGCCTCCAAGTGTTCTGCTGAAATTGAAATCTGAATTTTAATCTAGTTTGACCAAGGCAAAGTCAAAACTAGATTTTCTTGCTGCATTTTCAACTCTCCCTCTTAGCAAGAAAGGTATTATTAGATACCCAAATCTTGGTTCTATGGAACTCTAATTTTCCTCTTGACAAGGCCCTTGTCAAAATATTTGCATCTTGTTCCTCTGTCGGAATGTATTGCAACAACATAATCTGCCTCTACACACAATCTCGTAGATGGTGATACTAGATGTCGATATGCTTGGATCGATCAGGAAATACTGGATTATTAGAGAATTTGATACAACTTTGATTGCCATAGTAAATCACTGTAGGATCCATCTTCTGACCAAATAACCCAATAATAATCTTTCTCATCTAGATAGCCTCACATGCTGCTTGACTTGTAGCCATTACTCTGCTTCTGTTGAGCTAAGTGCCACAGATCTCTTCTTCCTATTGTACGAAGAAACTATTGCTGACCCAACACTGGAAATTCATCCTGAAGTGCTCTTCCTGTTTGATGGACTCCCCGCCCAATCTGCATTTGTGAAGCCTTGCAGCTTCACTCCCTCTGTCTGTCTATACCAAAGACCAAATTGAGTAGTGCCTTTGAGTTATCTCAACACATGCTTTGCTGCCTTCCAATACAGTTTGGTTGGCTTAACCATTACTTGACTAAGGTGGTTAACTGCTTAACACATGTTCGGTCGTGTGTTCACCAAATACATAAGTGAACCCACAACTTGTATGTAAATGGTAATCTCCACTAGTTCACTTGAAGTAGCATCCTCCTTCCTCCAGTTCCCTGCTGGAGGAGTCTCCATGGGTTTGCACTTGCCCATGCAGAACCTCAAAAGTATCTCGTTGGCATACTTGCCTTGAGAAACAAACAGTGCCCCATATCCTTGCCATACTTCCAAACCAAGGAAGTAGTGCTTGAGGCCCATGTCCTTCAGCTCAAACTCTCTTGTAAGGTCCTCATTGCAAGATCAGATCAACTGCTCATCACTAGTAAGGTTCAAGTCATCGACATATAAAACAGTAATCAATAATTTACCTTCTACCACATTGTGGTAAAGGTTTGCATCTGCTTCACAAAAACTTTTTGTGAAGTCCAAACCGGTGAGATAGCTATCGACCCTGGTATACCAAGCACGGGGTGCTTGCTTGAGTCCATACAACACTCGATTGAGTCTGCACACATGCGACTCCCTATCAAAGGTCTTAAACCCCTTTGGCTGCTCAGTATACACTTCCTCCTCAATAACTCCATTGAGGGATGTTGTCTTCACATCCATCTAGTGGATCTTCCACCCCATCTGCGATGACAATACTGGAATTGACCTAATGGATGAGTACCTTGCTACTGGAGAAAAGGTCTCCTCATAGTCAATTCCCTTGTGTTTCTCTATGCTCCTGTATGTTGCATGCTTTACCTTGTAAAGCCATGTTGAACCAACCATTGATTTGTTTGCTGGTCTTGGGACCACTTCCCAAACACTATTTCTGACAATGGAATCATATTCCTCTACCATAGCATCAACCCATACTAGTTTCTCTACAACTTCCTCAAATGAGGATGGCTCTGTCTCTACAAGCTCGCTTATTAGAGCCATGTAGCCAGTGTACCGATGCGGTGACCTCCTCTTTCTGCGCTGTGATGTGGGTGCTCCCACATTCTCTCTAGCATCTTGCAATAATCTGTCAGCATCCCTAGTTTGCTTCCTTCCTTCTCTGGATGTCTTTGCTTGAGTGGATGTCTCCACTCTTTGCTCCTCTGCTTATGGCTACTCCACAACTTCCCGAAGTTCTTCCTTTGGAGCCAAAAGCTCCTAATCAGACTGCAATTGAAGCTCCCTCTCAAGAGAACATCTCATTGCCTTCTCCTTATCAAACTTTACATCTTGTCTGACAACTGTCATCTTAAGGGATGGCAAGTACACACGATAGTTGTGAGGTGTGTCAGTGTACCCCACAAATATGCCAGACTCTATTGTTGGCTCTAGCTTTTTTCTTGCTTCCTTGGAAACATGATAGTAAACTAATGATCCAAAGATCTTAAAGTGTGACACATTTGGTTCTTCCTTGAAAAAGCTTCCTCTGGTGTACTCATGCCAAGAATCCTGTGAGGACTCCTATTTTGCAAATAGACTGCTGTGTTGCATGCTTCAACCCACAAGTGTAGAGGTAGGCTTTGGTCATGCAACATTGCTTGAGCTACTCCCACAATACCTTTGTTCTTCCTCTCAGCCACCACATCCTGTTGCGGATTATGAGGTGCTGTCAACTCCTGTCGAATGCCTTCCTTTGCACAAAAAGTTTTAAACTCATTCGACACGTACTCAACACCATTATTGCTCTTGAGAGCTTTCACTTTCCTTCCAGTCTCTTTCTCAACAAGTGCTTTAAATTCAACAAATTTGGAGAATGTATGGTCTTTCTTATGCATGAAGTAAATCCAACACTTCTGCGAGAAATCATCTACAAATATAACATAATGCCTGTGCTTGGCAGTGGAGGCTGTCGAGAAAGGTCTACAAACATCAGAGTGGATCCTTTCAAGGATTGCATGCGCCCTTCTGTCTCGATCATTGAAGGTGGATTTTGTGTACTTCCCCAACGTACACCCTTTGCATGTATCTTGCTGCTCTAGTGCTCCTTTGGGGAGGCCTGTAGAAATCTACTGCATGATCTTCAAAGCGCTGTGATGCAAATGGCCAAGTTTTCTGTACCATAATTTGCCCACATCTTGGCTCTGCACCTTCTCTGCTTTTGTGCTTAATGCTGCACAATCTTCCACATCTAATTTATAGAGGTTCTTCACTTGAACTCCAATATGCTTCACTTGTCTTGTGGTGATATGTCTCAAGAAAGCCTTCCCTTTGCTGAATATCACATTGTAACCATGATCCTCCAATACAACTATCGAAACTAGATTCTTCTTCAGATCCGGTACAAACATCATATCCTTGAGCTTGAGAGGGGAGCCCGACTCCCTTTGAAAAGTAACTGTACCAATACCGGTCGCGTTGTACCTTCCATCATCTCCCATCTCGATGTGCATCTGAAGATCCTTCTCCTCCAAGTCACTGCAAAATTCTTTGTTGCTCGTCATGTGGAATGAGGCACAACTATCGAGATACCACACACTACCCATCACTGTGCTTGCCATGCATGCAATGAGGGTAAAATCAAGCTCGAACTGTGAAGCCAAAGCTTCACCTACTGCTCCTCCTACGGTCTTCTTGCTTCCCTTCTTTTGTGGACACTTCGTTGCATAGTGCCTGAATTCATGATAGTGAAAGCACTTGATTCTGGACAAGTCTTTCTTCTTGCCCCATTGACTCAAATCTAATTTGGATTGGGATTTCTTCCCTTTCCCTTTCTTTGCCTTTTTAGCCAATGCACAATTCTCCTCATCCTCACCCTTGGATGAGGTCTTGTCTCTGGTGCTCCGCCTTATCTTCTCCTATACCAAATCAGACCAAAGGCGATCCCAATTTGGTAGGTTGTCCCTCGCGTTCACCGAATCTTGGTAGCTGTGCCAGCGCTTGGGAAGGCCTAGAAGGGTTAGACTCACCAAATCATCCTCCGTTACAGTAACACCAACTTGACTAAGTTCATCACGACACTGTGTGAACTTGCTCAGGTACTATGGAATGGTCTCATTCCTCTGCATCTTGATATTTTGAAGCTTGTCCTTGAGTGCTAATTTCTTGTGGCCACTACTATTTTGGAACAAATTTGTTAGCGCTTGCCACATTGCATACAGACTCTCTTTCCTGTGGAGATTAGAGACAATATGGTCTCATACTCTCTCCAATATGATCCTCATCCTCCTCACCTTGGCAACGCACTTCTTCCAATCTGCTAGATTTTGAGCATCAACTGTTGCTGGTTTTTGAGTATCATTATCAATGAATTCCTTCAACCCATTATCCTCCAGTACTGCCTCCATCCAGTCCTTCCATGCAACATAATTTGAGCTTCCTCAAGGGCATACTCGAGCCTTCGTCCATTGAAAGCCATCTTCTCAATCTTGAAGAAATCCTGCAACCTGATATGCAATTTCGAACCTCCTGTAATGACAACATCGAAATCTCTGCTCTACAGTGATTCCAACTCTGATACCATGTAGAGATTAATGTGTAGATTCAAAACCGCTCATGAAATTTATTAAATCACAAGACTTGAAACTACTCTACTGATCTGCAGAAGTTAATTCACCATCTAAAACAAGAATCATTGACATGCAAAAGGAAACATCACACATACACAAAGATTTATCTAGGTAGGGGAAAGCAATTGCTCAAAACCCCTTACTATCTGTATTGCATTAATCAGAGAATAGAGAAGAAATACAATGCTTGCTCAAGCCTGAGCACACCTTGCAACTGTATAGACTATCTCTTTGCTTGACTGACTGAACCTGGCCCGACACTTAGCCAATTTCAAGCCTTCCCAAGTTCCTATTTCCTTGCGTTGTTCCCTTGGGAAATTTCCCCTATTATTTAGGAATTTCACATCTAGGAATTGCGCAGTTACCATAGGCCAATCCTCTGACTGCATGCACCACCTGTATAGGGTGGATTAGTTTACAACTGATAGTACACTGCCCATGAACTCCAATCTCAACTGGATAACTCGAATTCTCTGCATTAAACAATTATTTTTCGCTGATTGATCAGTTAATTGGTTGATCACTCGGTGTGGAAAAAGTTCCACACCCACAACTTGACCTCCACTAGTTCTACTGACAGCTAGACCTAGTTAACTGAAATAACTCAAATTAACTGAAACAGATTGCTACAAATTAGTAATCAATCATGTAGGACTGAACTCAAGTGTCTCCAACTCGAATTTATTGAGTTGACTTGAGTGACAAGAGCTATGTCACCTCAGTTAACTACCTCCAAGTATTCTGCTGAAATTGAAATTCGAATTTTAATCTTGTTTGACCAAGGCAAAGTCAAAACTATATTTTTGGCTGCAATTTCAACAATTTTCTCCCACTAGATCTCATCATTTTTCTCCTTGTAGTGGCCCCTATTAACCAAAGTTTTTGAATAAATGTTTATTTTTGAGGTAATTCTCTTTATCTCCTCTTGCAGCAATTGACTTATTTTCTCATCCAATTTGAGCTTCTCTACCTTTGTAGCTTTGCTGATGGCAACTGTCAGATTCTCTGAAGAACCTTGAAGACCACAAAGCAAGGCTATGCATCACTCATTGTCTTTTTCGTAGTACATCACCTATGGCCTTGAGCTGATTAAGAAAGGCATTGGTATTGAGGTGATCTGTGATCTAGTCATCATCATTCATCTTTAAAGTACACAACTTGTTTTGCAAGAGTATCAAATCCATGATGATTTTAGCCTCGCACAATGAGCCAAGCTTATCCCAGAGCTTTTTTGTTGTGGTTTCCCCTAACATGTTAATAAACACAGAATTGGATAAATGAAGACCAATCAAGGCAATGACCTTATCATTCATCTTGGTCCGACCCTTTTAATTCATTATGTTGGGTTTCTTGTTCTTCATGATCACTTCCTTTAGCTTTCTTTTAATAAGCAAATATTCCATCTTCAGCTTTCACAAGTTGAAGTTGTGGCCATTGAATTTCTCAATCTCCAAATGTCTACGCACCATTTCTTCTACCACATATATCTTCCCAGCCTCACTGAAACTAGCTACCTCAAAATAACTGCTGTAGTGAGACAATGCTTTCTGGTTTGAGCCTCTCAGCGACCCAAGATTCCATGTGTTGAGTTTCCTCAGCTTGGTGATAGAGGTGTACTCTCTGAAGCCAACAAGCACTCTGATACCAATTGTTAAATCTTGAGAGCAACCTGTAGCATATGGAGGAGAGAGGCATTTATTTTGTAAAAAGTTAAAACAATTCCAGTGTAGTATATGGAGAAAAGAGGTATTTATTCTGTAAAAACAATTCCAAGGAACATAAATGTTAGGCATATAGGAATTAGTAAGGGTTTTTGTTTTTTTTTTTTTTGGGGGGGGGGGGAGGAATGTCATAAAGAAAATGAGTACTGCCAGTGAGAGACTTTTCTTTTGTCTCCAACACAGAACGAGGGGGAGATCGAACAACATGCATACTCACACCACAACTAATTAACCATTATGTTAGTAGGGGATACTACTCCCTTGTGGTTGCCCCCATTGTTGTAAGGATCATGGTATATTCAGTTGAACAATGAGAAGAGAGTATACAGTGTAAAAATATTCAGTAGAAAAATGAAATTCAAAATAATAGAACTGCTATGGAAAATAGTACAGAGCAACAAAGAAGTTTCTCTCTGGGGACAAGTCATTGTCCAACATGTTTACTTTTGTTTTATAAAGCATTTACAAACATAGAGACAGTGATGCCCCTATAATCAGGAATGCAACTGGGAAACAACTTTGCATAAGAAAAACAAGAGTGCAATCCAGACATTTTTTCACATTCCAGATACAAATGGAAACTGCTAGTTACACAGATGATGTCACTGGCAATATACTAACAGTAAGTCACTATGATATGAGTTGCAATCCTCTTACACGAGATATCCCTATTAATGCCATAATATTGCAGGTACCTGTGGATGTCCTTTAGGGTCCATAGTTCCTTGTAAGATTCCTCTGTTGGTTTGTAAAGTACCCTCGCAATATTCAACCTGTTTGCAAACCCTGCCTGTTTGTGCCACTAAAAGTCCTTCTACAAGACACACTTGTTTGTCATATCAGTTATTACCCACTATTCACAATATTGCAAATCTGCCTCTTGCAACTACAATATCAATACTTGGCAAATCTTCAACTGTTCAGCAACAATGACATACACAGGAATCGTCATGTAAATTTTGAGGTCACTGATCTCTAACACTCTCTTTCCAATATCTATGTAATGAACTCTTATCATAAGTAGAGTTTAATACTAAAATGCTTCTTTTTCAATTCAATTTGAGCTATCAAGTGATCTAATCAAAGCTGGGCGGGACCATCCTTGGCCCCCCAAATTCAATTTGAGTTACCAAGTGATCTAATCACCTGGGTGGGACCATCCTTGGCCCCCTGAATTCATTTGAGTTACCAAGTGATCTAATCACTTTTGAGTCTCCATATCACAATAAGTCAAAATATAAATTCCTTCTAATATATCTTCCAATGAGTCCAACTTCTTTAGCAATTCTGGTTGACCAATAGTAATATCAAGCCAAAGAATTTCGAGATTTGGCAACAACTCCTGCAATCATCATGTTGCATATCCATTAACCTTGTAACTTCCAGAGCTTGTAATTTTAAATGGGTAGTGAATGATAATCTGAAATTTTTACTACAGGTTTTTTACTATGTTTTTTCAAATTCCCTAAAAAATTGTGTCTGAAACTTTAAAAAAAGTTATAGTGAAAATTCCAAGATGAGGAGCCAAACGTAAAGATCATATGCTCCAAGAGTGAATGTTGTGTATGAAATACTTAAAATAGTATAATACACCATATTACATACTTTGTACACGAAACATAGACATGGAGAGCTGCTCCAATATAGATAAAAGAGATGAGTTACAGAGTAACTCCTGAAAGAATAGGAGAGCCTCCTCCAAATACCCCAATACATTCACACATCCAAATCACATGTTCATCTACCATAATGAATATATTATCCTTTATATATATATTCACCCATTGCACATGTGGCCCATTTATTAGACCAACCATTATTATATATAACTTTCAACTCAGACATGCCCCCTCTTGGGGTCATATCATTTATATTCAGCCCCATGTATGCCCCCAGTCATATCATATATATTTATCCCTGTGTATGCCCCCAGTCATATCATATATATTTATCCATGTGTATGACCCCATTGGGGTCATATCATATATTTAACCCCATATATGCCCCCTTTGGGTCATAATAACCACCTTTTTCCTAATAATATTTAGATGTATGGGATTGATAGAGAGGATATTTTACAAGCAATATATGAGGGTTACTTTGTTTGCTGCCCTTAGGGGTTTGGAATCCAAGATGGTATTTTATGCAAAGCACTTCTTGGAGGTTAGGGACAAATTCATGGTATGACCCCATTACACACTTAGACACTGAATTCTACCTCCAAAGAAGTATTGCTAGTCCTTTCTGGTAATGGATTTACTGTTGCAAATCCTTGAGAATAATCAGAGAAGTTAGGTCTAATACCACGTGAAAAATCTCCGAGCCCCAGGTGACTAATATCCTTACGGTCTCAATCAAACAAATAGATTGCTGAATTTAATTAATGCTAAAATTAAATTTCAAACCATAGCATGAATTACACAATAGCTAGAAATTAAATAATGGAAGTATAAAAACAATTTCACACATACTCAGGTAGTTACTCCTTCAAATTATCTTTTCATTCTTTTGATTCCTTTGAAAATCTTACAAGGAAATCTGCACATGCTTCCCACAAACAAACAAACACTGTACGGTTATCAAAATCACCTCAAACTGATCATAACAATGTGCTGAGAGAGTATGCCCTCCTGTACGCACTGCACAAGATGTTCATATACTTGCATGGTCTATCCATTTGAATGTACGGATCTGTATGGTATTGTCTGTACAACTACAGACTTCCGTATAGTCATTGCACTTTAATTGTCATACATGCCACAAAGGGTAGTTGCCTTCATTCTGCATAGTTTGCATGCTATCACGTGGTACTCATTATTTCTGAAAAATAAGAGGCCTTCATGTTGGTTGGAGCAGTTGATAAAGCAAGAAAGAAATGAAAAACTGAATGGAAACCAAAAATAAATTACACAAGCAAAACACAATGTTTACGTGGTAAAACCTTGACAGTGTGTCAAGGAAACATCCATGGGGCAAGGGATTGGATTTTCTATTAAATCAATAATGATTCTCCTTGATTACTATAGTTCGGGGATTCATCATTTTATAAGAGCCTCTTTTGTTACATAACTGTTGTTTCAGTATAAAACCAACTTGGTAGTAAATACAATTTTTACACATATTTACACAATTAGTTGTCAAATTCCAACAAACTCCACCTTGACAACAATTTTCCTAATCTCTTGCCCATGCCCATTCTTCATCTCTTCTACAAGCTAAGAGAAGCTAAACACCATCGCAACGTCTCTATTGTAACTGGCTTCGTGAATATGTCTGCACAATTCTCCCGTGTATGGACCTTCTTGAGAGCTACTTTTCTGCCATTGATCACGTCTCAAAAAATGATACCTTACATCAATGTGCTTGGTCTTGCAGCGATAAGCTGGATTTGTAGCTAGGTGAATAGCACTTTGACTGTCACAGAGTACATTCACTTTCTCCTGTGTCCTTCCAATTTCATCAAGATTGCTTCTTCACTGGCATCTGATGCAGCTATATATTTTGTTTCGATACTGGACAATGCAATTGTTTCTTGAAGCTTTGACATTCAACTAATTGCTCCACCTGCAAGAGTAAAGACATAACCTGTAGCAGATCTCCTTTTGTCCAATCACCTGCATAATCAGCATCCACATACCACCTGCAAGTGTAAAGACATAACTTGTAGTAGATCTCCTTTTGTCCAAATCACCTGCATAATCCACATATCTGCAGACTTATCCTTCACTACCATTAAAGATGATGTGATGATCACTTGTGCCTCTTAAATATCGAAGCCCCCATTTCACTGCTTGCCAATGTTCTTCACCTGGATTTGCCATGAACCTGCTAACAACTCCAACTTTTCAAGTACATACAGAACTTTGTTCTTCACTGCTCGCCAATGTTCTTCACCTGGATTTGCCATGAACATTGTTCATACACAACTTTTCAAGTACTCTTTTCACATATTTCTGTTGTGATAACTAAAGCTTACCATTTTTCTTGTCTTCGTGTATCTCCATGACCAAGATATGTTTTGCTGCGCCAAGATCCTTCATATCAAACGTTGCTGCACCAAGATCCTTAATATCAAACGTCCTAGAGAGCTGAGCCTTTAACCTGTTGATCTCTTCCATGCTTTTGCTTGCAATAAGCATATTGTCAACATACAAAACAAAGATAATGAATATGCCACTGAAACTCTTGAAGTATACACAATGATCATACTACTAATAAAGCGCTGGCTCACCATGAAGGAGTCAAACTTCTTGTACCATTGCTTGGAAATTGCCTCAGGCCATACAATGATTTGTTGAGCTTGCAAACTAATCTTCTGTTGCAACCTTGTACAAAACCTTCAGGCTGTTCCATATATATCTCTTCATCCAAATCACCATGCAGAAAAATTGTTTTAACATCTAACTGTTCTAACTCAAGGTTAAGTAATGCAGTTAGTTCCAACACAGTACGAATAGAAACAAGTTTTACAACTGGTGAAAAAATCTCATCAAAGTCAATACCTTCTGTTGACCACTATGTGTCAATGACCCATAGCAGTACACCCCATTTTTCACAAAAGGGATAGCCCCTGATCGATGTGTTCGTGCTGTCCAGCTATCATCATCAGCTTGATCATCATCTTATAATGTAAACCCAGTCTGCATGTGTATAATGTAAATAATCTCAGCAGATCTGTGTCGTGTATGTAATCACCTAGGTAAACCTACTTTTCTTGTGACGATCTACATTCCAGGAGGGTTTTTGTCTCACCGATCAATTCTTGGATGGTCGGCAAAGTTTTCCTTCAGCCTTACCCCAAAGCCGGAATGGATTTTGTCACTGAGATCTTAGGGGAGTCTTAGTGCTCTAGATCGAGTCTATATAAAAGTGATTTGGGAATAATCATAACTATTTGGTTAGGTTATTTTATTACAAATTGTTTGATCTGCTAGATTATATGTGTCGTAAAACTGGTTATTTTGTGAGTGTCCTTTTCAAATGTGTTTTCCCCCTTGAGATGTAAAAAATGTGAAAAATCATGATGTAAAAGTGTCATAAGAGTTGGAAAAATAATTTATCTCCTCATAGGTTAATTAATTAAATTTTCTGGCCAAAATTAATTAAAATCCTAAGCCAGAAATTTGATTAATTCTAGGTTCTAAGTAAATTTAAATTTTCCAAAGGCAAAATTCGTGGGTCCTTTAAAAAACTAAATTTTAAAAAGTCCAGGTACTAAGGTTAATTGATTATTTTGCTAAATTTTATGCCTTTGGTCCTTGGGGCTAAGTCAAAGTCAAAATTTTAAGGAAATTAATTCAAAAATTTAATTTTTGAATTAATTAAAATGCATTTAATTGAAAAATTCGAACAATATTTAAAATTTCGACGGATGAGATTAAAAGAAATTTTGATCTTCATCAACGATTGAGATTGCTTTGACAAAGATCATTTGAACTAGCCGTTGGAGGATTTATTTTTAAATAGGAGGTAATTTGTCTGTCAGTATCATCCGATCTCTGGATCATGTATTAAGCTCTTAAGCTTTCTTGTATACTTTTTTGAATTAATGCAAAAGTCTTTGGGGTTTCAACATGTTGTAGTGTTCCTCTTCATGAATTTATGGTAACATTGTTTTAATTTTTGTTTATGATTATGTGAAAACTATCAATCAATAGCTCTCTTAGAATAATTTGAATACAGGGACTTTATTTAGTTTGTTGGATCTTAAGGTAACATTTTAAATTTTGATTGAAGTAGCAGGTATCTCTATTTTTTCAGAATTTTATTGTTGTTCTATTTCTCTACTTGATTTGATGGTTGATCTAGTGTTTGTAGAAGATCTCTCAGGTTCTCATTGATCGTTCAGGGATAGTCCTCGGTTGGATCATCCAACTCTCAACACATATTTTCTGAAGAGCCTACTTCATATAAGCCTCAGGATTTATCTAACGATAATATAATATATATAATATAATATATAAATAAATAATATAAATTTTTTTAATTTTGCACGGTGTTTTTGGGCTAGTACCTCTCTAAAATTTCAGAATTTTTTAAATCTTTTGTGGAAATTTTAATAGATTTGGCTATTAAGAGCCTTAGATTATTAGATCTGGGAGCAGAGTGGGATTGATACTCCTCAGATCTGTGATAGATTTGTAAATTATTTGTATAGATCTGTTATTTACTTGTATAGATTTGAAATTTTGTAACATACTTTTGAATTTTAACACTTGGGTTTTTGAGATTTTCTCTATTTTTGTACATATTAGGTATTGGGTTTTTCTCTTTTCACTTGTGAAGAAATAGATCTGAGAAATCAGCCAAGAAAAGTTTTAGATCTGACCTAGATCTAGACTCTAGAGGGCAAGATCTGGGCTCAAAGATTGTTTGCAGGAATAGATCTGAGAAATCTGCCAAGAAATCTTCAGATTTGAGCTAGATCTAGACCTTGGAGGGCAATATCTGGGCTCAAAGATTGGATCTTAGAAATCAGCCAAGTAAATATTCAGATTTGAGCTGGATCTAGACCCTGGAGGGAAAGATCTGGGCTCAAAGATTGTTTGCAGGAATAGGTCTGAGAAATCAACCAAGTAAATCTTTAGATCCGAGATTTTTCAAGCAGATCTGGGGTTTTAACACAGATCTAGGCCTTCGAGGACAATATCTTATCCCAAATCTTTTTACAAGGCCAACCATTAAAGATTTTGCAATAAATTTGAAAATCTGAAACAAAATAATTTTTTTAGAACAAGGTTTTCAAGTTTTGGGGCTCTTAAACCCAGATTTGTCTTCTCCTAGCCCAACGCTAGTTCTGTTGGGCCTAGTGCTAGCTCTCGTTGGCCCTAGATTCCCTTGCTCCATTTCTAATTTGTATATTTAATTTTCTGAAGTTAATCATTGGTGGGTTTTTGCAGGAAATTTGGTAAAAATTTGTGTTTCAGGTATTAATTTTTTTTTGGCAACTTGGGCAAGTGATCTTCAAGGCCTAGGGCCTAAGGGTTTGATCTCTAAACCATGTTTTTCCTCATTGTTTGCTACATTAGTCATATACCTTTCTAATAGTGGTGAAAAAAACATCTAAGTGGTTTGAAATTAATTAAAAAATTGATAAATGCATTAATAAGTCATTTATGTTTGATGTGTATCAAGAATTTGGCCTAGATCTACATTTTGGGTCACTGTTATTTGTGAATAACTCTGTTTCTGAAGTCTGAAATATAACAGTGGAATAGTTTCATGTGGGTTAGCCTAAAATCAGTTCTTAAGTTGTCTAATACAGTAAGGAATTAATTTCTTGAGTTGGACATTCATCATTAGGCTTATTTCATATTTTAATTGCTGGCTGTAATAAGTATATCAGATCTGATATAATTCTGGAAATCACATCATAACGTGCTGAAAATTTTTGATAATTCATGTGGGCAAGTTTGGAAATATTTCGGTAAATTTTTGGCATAAAGATATCATTGATAGCTTGTTGTTTTCATTGTCATATTGCTGTTGTCATAGAGTTTTTCTTACTGCTGTCCTAAAAATTAATTTATGAAAATTAAGTACTCTGTCATGGAATTGTGATAAAATGCATATCCTTTGTTTCATAAACTGAGTATTTTTTTGAGCCTCTGTTGACGTTGATATTGAATTGCAAAGTTGTTTTTGTTCTCTTTGAGCTAAATTGTATAAAAAAGATTTGAAATAAGTTGGTGTTTTAACTATAGTATCTTCAAGAGTTTATTTTTTAAGTCTTTATCTAAAAAAAGACGAACATTTCATTTGGGTAATTGAGGGATTTTGCAGCGTAAATGTTTTCCCATTCTTGAGTCTAATTTCATTTTATCTTTCGGTGCATTTGCATATAAGTTAACTTTACATAGATAAAATTTACTTCCAAGCATAAGCTTGATCGATAGAGAGAGAGGTATCCATCCATCTTTTCTTGAGAAGCCTGCTTTTAATAGTTCTTAAAACGGTGACCTTGCAGATGTCAGAGCCACAACTCTCTACAACGCCGGAGGCACCGGGTATGCTAGAATTTCAGGGGAGGTATCGTTAATCATACCTTAGTGTGCTTCTCTTGATCTTTTCTTTGCCAATTACTACGAAATCAGACTCAACGCAGAAAGGATTGAAGGGTTCACATTTAAATAGGCATTTAACTAAAATTAACCAAGATTTTTGCATCTCGCATTAGTTTTAGGGTTTGCATTTCATATAAGATAGTTAGTCATCTAAGCAGCAGTTGCTAATCGACGTAATTTGTCTTAATTTCCCTAGCAAGATCGTTGACTCCATAAGGCACTGGTATCAATTGTTTAAAATCTAATCAAATCCCCTAAGTTTTGCTAAATCTTAATCAAGTACTTGATCGCTTCACCGTGTCTCCCGAACTAGCTGGTTCTCAACTAGTTTTTCTTCATTCCACTTTTCCATAGTGTCTAACCCCCTTAGCTTTCTGTAGGGAGACAACTTAAACGGAGAGATTGGGGATTAGAGTGACAACCCCCGATCTGAGCCGTTGTTGCGGTGCCTAGACATTCTGTGCAACAACACCTTCAACTTGAGAATAACCGTTTTCTACTAGTCTCGCCTTATACCTTTTGATACTTCCATCAACTTTTCGTTTCAATTTGAAGACCCATTTGCATCCAACAACACTTCTCCCTTCAGGACGTTTTACAAGATTCCAGGTATTGTTCTTGGCTAAGGAATACATTTCTTCTTCCATAGCTATTTACCATTTTTCGCTATCTGTATCATCTATTGCTTCCTGATAACAAGAAGGTTCCCCATCTTCAGTAATCAAAGCAAAAGATGAAGCAGAATCTTCATGCCTTTTGGGAGTTTTCCTTTCCCTTGTAGACCTTCTTAGAGTCACTGATTGCTGAACTGGTTTAGAAACTTCAACAACTTCCTTTGTATCTTCAACACCTTTTCCTCCAAAAGTTTTTTCTTCCTTTCGACTTTCAAAAAAAGGTCTAGCCTCCCACTGAACTTGTTGATTTGGTGATACCTGTTCCTGTTCAATTCTTTCAACATTTGATTTTAAAGACAAGATTCATCAAATGTTACATCTCTACTAATGACTATCTTCCGTGACGTAGGATCCCAAACCCTGTATCCTTTCACTGCATAGTCATATCCAACAAAGACATAACATTTCGATTTTGGATCTAATTTTGAACGATGATTTTTAGGAATAAGAGCATAGGCATCACAACCAAATATCCTTAAATGTGAATAATCACAACACTGACCTGACCAAACTTCTTCAGGAATTTTACAATTAATTGCTACTGAAGGTGATCTGTTAACTAAATAACAAGTAGTGGATATTGCTTTCGCCCACAACTCCTTTTGCTGGTTAGCATTGCTGATCATGCTTTTGGCTCTTTCCATAAGAGTCCGATTCATACATATAGCTACACCATTTTGCTGAAGAGTATAAACAACAATTTTGTGTCTAACAATTCCTTCATCCTTACAATATTGTTCAAATTCTAGAGAAGTAAATTCACCACCATTGTCAGTGCTTAAACATTTAATTGATTTGCCTGTTATTTTGTCTATCATTGCTTTAAATTGTTTAAAGACATTGAATACATCAACTTTCTTTTTCAACATAAAGACCCAAACTCTACGGGAGAAATCATCAATAAACATTAAAAAATATAAACCACCTCCATATGATACAACAGGAGATCGTCCCCACAGATCAAAATCAATAGTCCAAAATTTCTTTACTATTATGACTTCCAGTTTTAAATCTTTGTTTACACTGTTTTCCATACACGATATTTATAGAAATCCAACTTCAAGGATTTCAATACAGGGAATAATTTACGTTTCATCAGTACCTGAAGACCTTTCTCGCTCATGTGACCCTGAGTACTTCCTTTGAGTTTGTAAAGATTTCCGACCTTTTCTGCTTTCATAACAACTAGGGTGCCTTTAAAAACTTTCAACACTCCATTTTGACTTGTAAACTTATAACCATCCAAATCCAATACTCCCGAAGAAATCAAATTTTTCTTCAATTCAGGGACATGTCTAACGCTAGTTAATGTTTTAACTGTGCTATCATACATTTTAATCCTGATATTTCCCATTCCAATAGTTTGACATGATACATAATTACCCATAAACACAAAACTACCATTTACATCTTCATATGAAGTAAACCAATTTCTATGTGGACACATGTGATGAGAAGCGCCAAAGTCTAACAACCAACTTTCAAAATCCTAAGAGACATTACATACAGGTAAAGTTTCATGTGTCATACATAATTTTTTAGCTGATAAAACTTCGTCTACCATACTTGAATCAACCTAACTTGGTTCCTTCTTTGGGTTATCAGAGTCTTTTTGTTTCCAACAATCTTTCTTGAGGTGTCCAATTTTATTGCAGTGCCAACATTTTGCCTTACACTTCTTTCCCTTTGATTTTGATCTGGAAGACCTCCTTGTTTTTTCTCCTCTCTCCTTTGACCGTCCTCTGGCTATCATGGCTTCTGGTGCAGCTGTTTCAGTATTGGATTTCCTTCGTACTTCTTCAGACAAGATAGCTCCCATAATTGATTCAAATTTCAAAGAATCAGCAGTGCTCAAACTGATTGAAGTTACGAAGTGGTCCCATGACTTGGGTAGAGAACACAACAAGGTTATAGCTTTATAAGAAGAGCTTCGGCGTAAATCACATAGGACAGATCTTTGTCGACGCGTTTCGAACCAGCTAGTGTGGTTTACGCCGAAGCTCTTCTTATAAATATAATGGATCACAGAAGCCTCAATTCTACAAAGGTTATAGCTTTGTCTTCTTCTTGAATTTTAACTTCCATATCTGATAATTGGGATATAAGTGTATTAAAAACATTTAAATGCTTTGCAACTTTTGTACCCTCCTTCATCCGAAGACTGTACAATTGTCTTTTCAAATAAATTCTATTGGTTAACGATTTTGTCGTATATAGTTTTTTCAGTTTTTCCCATAAACTTGTTGCTGTACTCTCTTCAACAATGTTGAAGAGAACTTCATCCGCTAGGCATACCCTGATGGTACTGAGAGCTCGGGCATCCAAGTCCTCCCAGTCCGAATTTGTCATGCTAGTAGATTTCTTATTTGCCTCGTCTAATGCTTTGTGCAACCCTTGTTGCAACAACAAATCCATGGCTTTTAGTTTCCATAGAGCAAAGTTGTTCTTGCCGGTGAATTTCTCCACCTTGAACTTTGCATTCGTTATCTTGGCCATTTCTTTCCTCCTAGGGTTTCAGTGTTTCAACTAAAATATTCTGATTTTCCTTCTTCCAGCTAGGGTTTTCAAAAATTTCTTTTTGATTTGATTTTCTACACAAAATCTGATTCTGTTGCCCCTTTTTTTTAACTCTTAAGAAATTTCCAAAATTCTCTTAATTAATTTCCAGAATTTCTTTTCAAGCTTCCTCCATAGATTCTTTAAAAATTTTTCTTGAAATTGCCCCAAAACGAAGGAAATTTTTTTGAAAAACTTTAAACCCTATTTCCAAATTTTTTTTCAAGCTTCCTCCACAGATTCTTTAAAATTTTTCTTGAACTTGCCCCCAAAACTTTAAACCCTATTTCTTTTTCCCTTAAAACTCACCAGCGCTCAACAGGAATCATATTTCTGGTGAAAGAAAAAAAAATTACTTGGATTTTTTTCTGTTGATCGAAGGCCTTTTTATGAAACAACTTCTCTTTCTGCCTTCATTAAACGCAGGGGGTTCCCTTCCTCTAACAGCAACGGCGTCAGACTCCTCTTCGGCTGTGGGTTTCTCTTCTTCCAGCAGTGGCTCTTTCTCTGCTTTCTCTCAGCGGTTCAACGTAGAAAAAGAAGCAACTCCGGAGTCAGATGTGCCATTGTGCTTCAACTGCTCCACCTCGCTCCTGCTTGACGCCGTGGTAGTGAAGCTTTGCTGTAAACAATTCTCTAATCTGCCCAACTAATTACGCTTGTGAGCGCCCAAAACAACCACCGATGTTCTTTCCGGTCTGCAAAGATAGCTGCATAGCTTCATAAGAAGCCTGTTCAATATACAATCAGCATTGAACATTCTTTGCCATTTTTCCCCGAAAGCCAAAACGCTAGTCCATGGTCAAAACCCTTGAACATTAAATAATGTGATTTTATGCACAGAATACGCTCTTTCTTTCAAAAGCCAAAACTTTCTTGATGAAGGCTCGACAGCTTCTCTATTAAACCAGCGTGCTGTGCTTGACTCCTTTCCTCTTCATTTTTCAACCACTCATTTCAACAGCGACTCAACAGCTCTCAACTCTTGCTCTGATACCAATTGTTGGTTGGAGCAGTTGATAAAGCAAGAAAGAATTGAAAAACTGAAGGAAACCAAAAATAAATTACACAAGTAAAACCTTGACAGAGTGTCAAGGAAACATTCACAGGGCAAGGGATTGGATTTTCTATTAAATCAATAATGACTCTCCCTGATTACAATAGTTCGAGCATTCATCATTTTATAAGAGCCTCCTCCGTTACATAACTGTTGTTTCGGTATAAAACCAACTTGGCAGTAAATACAATTTTTACACATATTTACACAATTAGCTGTCAACTTCCAACACTTCATTTACTCCGGGGATGATTTTTCAGATTATGCGAACATCATTTGACACTCCACGTTTTTGACCTTAAAATTTCAGGGGCTGTGTGAGCGAGAGATTGAGATTCATACTTACATGATCTCGTAGCACAGGTTACTCTTCAAGTTACTACTTGAATGAGTTTCTTCATTCATCGTGAAGAAGCTGTTGAGCCTTTATTACAATCATACTGCTATCCATTCCATTTTTGAAGGCTTTCTTCCTTGGTAATCTTATCACACTATAGTGCAACATAGCTGAAATGAAGGATACAAGGGGGATTCACCAAATGGTATTGTGCAACATTCCACTCATATCTTATACTTGATACATTAATATATCTTGCACATTTGTCATCTTTCCCTTTTGATCTCTTCAGTTGCATGTTCCTTGCTTGTTGAAGAATCTCCTTGGCTGATTTCTCCTTGCTGGTCGAGGATGTTTTCTTGTTGTTTTATGTTGTTTCTGAAAGGATTTGCTTCAACCATATTTTTTGCTATTTAATTGACATTAACATGAATTAAAGTAGATTAAATCAAAGAATTTATGCCTTGATTACCACAAAAGCTCAGAGTTGGAATCTCTTCATTAAAGGTCCATGTAAGTTGAGAACTTGGTTAATACATCTCTTTAAGGTAGGTTAACTCAAGTCTTCTTCGATTCCCTAACCCATGTTTTTTAATTCCAGTTACATCTCAAGACCCCATTAAAATACATGGTTGAAATTTCCTTGATTACATCTTCCTCAAAGAAGACACATGGAAGAAGTTACAAGCCAATGACATGGACTATGATATGTTTCTTGAAGGATCAAGGAGGGTTACCTAATGTTGATTTGGGCTTCAAGAGGGATAGATAGCCTGGGTTCTTTTGAATTTGATATATATGAGCTATGGAAAGGAGTTCTGTTATTCAATTATTTTCATAATCTGGATTCATCTCTTTGGAAGCATTAACAAGGCCTGGTTGGAAACTAAACAAAATGCCAAAAAAGAGGGACCAGTATATTCTTTTTAGTGGACAGCAAAGAGAGAGAGAGCGCCTATACTGATATGTCAGCATTTTTATGAAGTTCTTTAAAGTTCTTTAATTTGTAATATTATTATGGAAATAAACCCGATTGAATCTCCTGAAATAATGTTTTATCCATAGCTCTCTAGGAGTAAATCTGCGTTTAGTTATTTGTAAATAAACTGTGAAGAATTAATAGTATTGGTTTGGCATTTTTTGCAAAAAAAGTTTGAAACAGTTTTGTGTGTTAATATAGACATGGATAGTGGGGAAATGGATTGCCTACAAAGAACAAAAGTGGGCACCAGTCGGATGCCACTTGCATCAATTTGTGGTTCCACCCATCTTTGAGTTGAGGAAGGATTGTACCTATGGAAAATTGGCAGGCATGCAACTGCCTGATGCTGTCGAGGGTTTATCAACTTGTGAAGTAAGTGATGATATACATGTGTAAAATTTAAATACAGTACATATTATGTTTAATTTCAATAATGTTTTTATAAAATAGTCTACAGTCTGCTCACAATTTGGATTGTTGGTCTAAAATCAGTACACAATGCCACGAAGATGCGTCCATGCTTGTCACGCTGGAGGAATTCTACATTCATTGGAGGGATGGGAGCATCATGAAGTTGGGGCTATTGATGTCAACAAAATTGATATGGTGTGGGAGGCAGCTCTTAAGCACGGATTCAAGCCCATAAAATAAATTATCAGAAATATGTGATCAAATATATAAAATTTGTTCTGTCGTATTATTGATTTATTTCTCTTCCGTAAATAATGAAGGAATGGCTATACTACTATGTGCTAAATTTTAACGAGGGATTCAGACTCCTGGCTTCGCTATTCCAAATGTTTTTGTCTCATGTTTTTCGAATCAATTATATAGTGTAAAATTGTATTTACGTTTTGGAATTGTGGAATTGTTACAGTTATATTTTCTATGTAAATATTATTTTATCTAATTTATGACCTACGTACGATTATTTGCAAATTTGTATAATTATATTTTCATGATAAACATTATTATATAATTCACGAACTTAGATTATCTCTAAAATGGTATGCATTTATATTATTTACAATTTCCAGGAATAAGGTTATAGATTTTATGTTTATATGTATATATTTTTATGATTATTTTATAAATTTATATAATTATACATTCACTGATAACATTATCATATAATTTATAAATTTATATTATTATTTAATATTATAATATAATTCTTATATTATATTATGATATTTTAATTTATAAACTTAGATTTTATATATATATATATATATATATATAATTATATATATTATATAAAAACTTTAGATAAACATTATCATATAAATTTATAAACTTTATATTATATATATTAATATTATAATTTATAATCTTATACTATATATATTGATATTTTATTTATAAAGTTAGATTATATGTATTAATATTATTGTGGTAGTAGGAAGTTACAATTTTATCATGGGGTGTAAATATGATTATTTTAATTTATAAATTTACCATTATATGTATTAATTGTGGGAAAGAAAGTTACAATTTTATGATATTTGTAAATTTATATAATTATATAAATTAATATCAATTTATGAATTTAGATTATACATGTTAGAATAAGGTTATACTTATTTTTAATTTTGTATTATCACAATACATATGGTATGGTAGATAGAAGGTTGCTTATTTTTAATTTTGTATTATCACAATACATGTAGTAGATAGAAGGTTACTTATTTTTAATTGTGTATTACCACAATATATATAGTAGATGGAGATGGTTGAGAATGTAGTCTCTCTGTCGAGAATCTACTCTCTTTAATTTATGAATCTTCATGAATTTGGAGCATTTGAGTATTTGTAAATTTGGATAGTTATATAATTTTCAATTTTTGAACTTGGATTTTTTTGTAAATTTGTATGATTATAATTCATTTATAATTTATGAACTTAGATTATACTCTGTAATAAGGTTACTTATTTTAAATTTTGTATCATTACAATACATATAGTAGGATAGACATGGTTGAGAATCTACTCGCTCGGGCGAGAAATTACTCTCTTCAATTTATAAATCTTCATGAATTTGGAGCATTCGAGTATTTGTAAATTTGGATAGTTATATAATTTTCAATTTTTGAACTTGGATTTTTTGTAAATTTGTATGATTATAATTTATGAATTTGGATTCTTGGAATATTTGTAATTTTGGGTAATTATATACTTTTCAATGTTTGAATTTTTAATGTTTGTAAGTTTGTATGATTATATTTTTAAACATTTTTGGGATTTTATAAACTTAAACTATATATATTATATATAATTTAATTTTTTAATAAAGGAAATTGTATTTTTTTTAATGATTATTATAATTTTGTATAATTATATTTTTATTGTAAAATTAATATATAATTTCATTAATTTTGTGTTTATAACACGTATTTTTATTATCTTAAATTTTGGACAAAAAATTATCATGATCTATATAATAATCTAAATTTTAGAATCTTCTTTAATTCATGATTTGAGAATTTCTTTAATTTATAAACTTGAATATGTAAATTTGTATAATTATATCCATATGATCCACATAATAATCCAAATTTAAGAATTTTCTTTAATTCATGAACTAATTTGAGAATCTCTTTAATTCATGAATTTAAAGAATTTGTAAGTTTGCATAGTTATGTTTTCAATTTAAATCCTTTTTTTTTTAAAAATTCTTTATATTCAAAAATTAAATATATATGATACAATTTAAAGGGATTTCTCCAGGTTTTATAGCCCTAAAAAAGTGTTGCATACAGATGTGGTTGAAAGGTCCAACATCTACAAACTGCCCATATATAAAATAATACCTTATAATAAAACAAATCCATTTTTTCCAATGTTAATGTTATTAATATATTTATAAATTTAAATTAATTTAATATCCTATAATAAAACAAAGCCATTTTTTCCATTTTTTTTCAATATTAATGTATTTATATATTTATAAATTTAAATTATTTATAAATGCACTGTGCTTGGATTAGTTACTTTGAGAGAGAGTTACATTTATAATTTGTAGATTAGGCTTTGCTTAGTTACTTTGTGAGAGAGAGAATTACATTTATAATTTGTATAATAGGCTAAAGGTGTTAGAGAATCTACTCCATATTAAAAGGAAAAGGAAGATTTAGAAAAAATTGAAATTTTTTAAGTGTGATTTTGATAATTAAAATTTAAATGAAAACCTTACATCTTTTGAGTGAGGAAAATAAGTAATGTTTATTTTCTACAATAAAAAGTCAATTTATTCCAGTTTGGCACAAGTGAGGGGGGGTTATCTTGCACCCTGACAATAAAAAAGAGTTATAGTTTGCATGGGGATTGGTTATCTCAACCAATAACCAAGCAAAATACTTGGCTTTATGGAAAGGGCTAGAAATAGCTATAGCAAAAGGAATTCACTCGTTAATAGCCTTTGATTCTCAATAATAATAATGAGACATGTAAGGAAAGTCAAGGAAAATATTAGCACTCCCAACTCTCCCATTCTGCAAAGGATAACACTGCAAATAAGGCATTTTGAGGAAATAGAATTTGATCATGTATATCGACACTTGAACATAGTGGTTGATGCACTTGCAAACAAGGGAGCAACCTTGGATGAAGGTAGGTTGGAGTAGGATCAAAGTCAAATATCCTATATACCTTTGCCATGATTTGTGAAATCAATGTTTATGTTAATAGATATGAGGAAAATGGTGTTAATGGTTGCAGATCAAATTGTCAGATAATTGATTGCATCAACAATATAAATCAACATTTAAGTTCCTTTGTGTCATTTAATTGCCTGTTCAAAGGCAGAGCAGATTGGTAACACATTCATAGATGGGACCAAATGGTGGAGGACCTTCAACTTGATGGCAATCACCTATGCTTAACACACCACAAAACATGGAAGGACACTTGGTGATATGTTGAATATTTATGAGGTGCAACATGGAGGATTAAGGAAAGATCCCTATAGCCCTAAAGAGGCAAACACGCTATTTTATATTTGAGTTAAACATGCAAAATCTTTGTATCGACCACTGGTCAAAGGAATTGACAGTGGTGAACTATATCACCAGTGCCATGGATCTGGTAAGTAGAAATTAAATTCCCTTAAATGATGACCTCGTAGCACAGGTGAGGCAACAAATCATAAAAATGTTAATAAAAGCATAGAAATGGGAATTCGTTAACATTGGCAACTAGGGACAAAATCCATGTGGGTCTACTTGTTCATAGCAGCTGATATTTTTCTTGGATTCCTCTCGTCGAGAGGTGTAGGATTGATCTAATGATCATCTAATTCCAACATGTATTCATGGAGATATGAATTTATTTGTGTTATGGGACAATTCGTCAACAACCAAATTGCCCCCACTTATCCTCAACGTTTTAGTATAAATAGAGGTGGCCTTCAAGTCATTTGAATAATCATCTCTTGTGATCTCTCTCCACTTGTCTTTGGGTTTTGGTGGTAGGAGAAATCTAAAGGGGATATGCTTCCCTAAAGGGTTTGCCTTAGCTGTAGACGTTGTTTGAAGAGATCCATATGTTGCCCTAAATTACAATGATAGAGTTGCATATCACATTGAAGATAGAGGCACCTATGTTGCCCTAAAGGAATCCCTCCTATGCAGTCCAAGGAGAAGCCTTAACGCTGGTATGGAGAAGCCCTAACTGCTAGCCTAAAGGATTCCCTAACTAATATGTAGTCATGAAGGCAAACACAGTCAGGGAAGAAGGTTTCATAACGTAGCAAGGGAGTGACCTAAAGGTAGGTCTAATGATGTTGTTCTTGTGACCTAGAACATAATCAATGAAGGTTTCATAGGCAGGAAAAGAAGGCTTGTATTCGCTGTAAAGAGGGGGCCTTGACAAGCCCTAACCGCAGTCCATGGAAGGATCTCATCCGCTGTCTCAAGGTCCTCCTTATGTTTCCTTAATCCGCCAAGAGATCCCTACATGCTATCCTAAGATGACCTTAACCGCTATCTATTAGCAACGCATAAAAACCTTGTTGCAATATCCTTAATTGCTGTCATGATGCTACATTTCTGTAGATGACAACGTGGCCTAATTAAGGACAGTGTGTGCATTTTTGAGTGGGTTGAAGATGACTGTCATCTTGCCCTAACCAGACCTTAAATTGCAGTGCTAGGTGGAAGGTTGACATAAGTTTATGCAGCGCGAGGGAGCAAGTGAAGTCAAGCTACATTCTCGGTTATAGGATCTAGGTGACTGATGCAGTCATGGATGGCGTAGAGATTCTACAAGTTACATTTGGATGCTTTGCTAGGCTGCAAGCCATAACAAGCAACGAAAGCTATGTTAGGTCCCTGTAATACTAGTGATTCCCCCATTACTATTGTCATTGTATCCCTTTTTGTTATTGTTTTGCCCCTATTGTCCCCATATTGTTATTATTGTGCCCCATAGAATCCCACTATTGTTATTTTTGTGTCTTTATATTATTATTGTTAGGTTGGCTTGGTTATATTGTGTTCCCTTAGACTCATATATACAGAGAGGAGGTTTTGTCATTTGAATCATCTGAGAATTGTTCATTTGTGTAATGTAAAGGAGGTTGCCCCTTCGAAGACGTTGAATTATAAGGCGTTGATCTATCTTTTTATCATTTTGTGAGCTGGTGTCCTAACATTTGGTATCAGAGCTTTGGATTCTAGGGTTTCGCTGCTCCAAATAGGTCATCATGGCATTTTCGCTATAATAATTTTATTTTATTTTATTTTATTTTATTTTATTTTATTTTATTTATTTATTTTTTTTTTTCTTCTTTTTCTTCTTCTTGCGATGTTTCAGAAGCGAAAAAAAAAACCCATTAGAGAGGAAATCACATTGAACCTCGATTCTGAATTTCAGAGCTTGTCTTGCTATATTTTCGGATATATGATCTGAGGAAGTTAGGGTTTTTGCAAGCTCCATAATTTAAGATAAAACAAGTCATCGTG
This sequence comes from Pinus taeda, assembly GCA_000404065.3. NCBI lineage: Eukaryota > Viridiplantae > Streptophyta > Pinopsida > Pinales > Pinaceae > Pinus > Pinus taeda. The sequence goes on along the minus strand of APFE030161825.1, from coordinate 31,702 downwards.
GGATTTTCGCTATAAATATTTCGCTACGAAGTTTCAAAAGCTAAAACAAAAACCCGTTTGAGAAAAAAAGCGGTTTGAACCTCAACTCCAAATTTCAGATCCTGTCTCGCTATGTTTTCAGAGATATAGTCTGAGGAAGTTAAGGTTTTTGCAAACCCCCGAATTACATTCCAAACAGGTCACCGTGGGAAAATCGTCATAACTGTCTCTCTGAGCATCAAATTGAAATTTCGTAAGAATTTATAGAAAGAGGACGGACTGTAGTTTCTTGTATATATTTTTCAGATCTAGAGGTCAAAACAGTGATACGTGGAACTTCATACAAGTTCGCTCTTCTGAAAAGGTATATAATCAGGTCACCTTGGGAGATTGTGCATAAATCTTTCTTAGAGAATCCAATTTCAAACAGACTGGTGGTATTGGAAAGAGGACACAGAGGGCTATGGCAAGTCGCGATTTCAGAACTGGAAGCGCTGAAATTACAGAAATACATCAGATTAAATATCAGGCTCCTACAAAGTGAAAAAAGGGGTGTGCACTTTTTTGTTTCAATTTTTGCATAACCTTGGTTTGAAAAATTAGTTTGAAGGAATTCGAAGGGCATAGTGAAGAATTATTATCGATAATTGATGCCCCGAAGAAAGAAAATGGAAACACCTAGTAAGCAACCTGAAAGCTTTAACATGACTTATGAAGAAGAGGAAGAAATGCAACATGATATATCAAAATTACAAGACCAAGTACAACAAATGTCACTCGCACAAAAAGTAACAGAAGTTAATATGGATGATTTAAAGAAAGACGTAGAAGCTAAGATGGATGGTTTAAAGAAAGGCGTGGAAGCTAAGATTGATGATTTAAAGAAAGGCGTAGAAGCTAAGATGAATGTCGTGGAAGCTAAAATGGATGGTTGAAAGAAAGACGTAGAAGCTAAGATGAATGGCGTGGAAGTTAAGATGGATGGCGTGGAAATTAAGATGGTCGTTTTGAAGACAGATTTGAAGACAGGCATCGAAGATTTGAAGACAGATTTGACAAAGTTTCTACAATAAATTCTTGCTAATGGCAAAAGGATAGTAAAGGAAACTCATGATGAGAACAAAATAAATGTTAATCATGATTTCATATACTCTAACATTGGATTAAAGAACCACCATGTTCCAAAGATTGATATGAGGAAGTTTGACAGTGAGGCTCCTGGAACATGGATACTATAGATGAAACAAATTTTCGATCTCCATAATGTGCAAAACACACAAAAGGTACGCATTGAAACTTTATATTTGGAACCAAATCAGTTTGTATGGTATTGATGGCTTTGCTTTCGTAAAAAAATTGTCACTTGGGATATTTTTACAGATGAAATGATAGGACATTATGAGGATACACAAAGCAACACTTTTTTTAGCCAATTGATAAATCTCAAACAAAATGGTTCAATGATGAAGCACATTAAGGAATTCCAAAAATTGAATATAAGGGTAAAAGATATTCTAGAGGAGCATATGATTGATATGTTCATAGGGACTTTAAAAGATAACATCCAACATGAGGTTTGCCTTTGGGAACCAGATTCATTGGAGAATGCATTCAGGTTGGCAAGAAAAATGGAAAGCAAAATTACGGCAACAAGGAAGCCTACCACTCACAATCATAAAGATGGAAGTGTTGCTTCCCCTAGCCATCCACAACCTACAAAGTTGACACCACAACAATTGGAAGAAAAAAGAGCAAAATGGCTTTGTTACAGTTGTGATAGCAGATACACTAAAGGTCATAAGTGTGTCGAGAAGAAATTATTTTACATAGATTGTGAAGAGAAGGAAGAAAAGGAACAAGAAACATCAAAAGAAGAGGATATACACCAAGAACAAACCCTAGAAAAAGAAGAAATGAATCCGACCATATCTTGTAATGCTTTGGCTGGAATTACCACTCCTCAAACTATTAAGATAGAAGGGCATATCAAGAAGAAACAGGTAATAGTGTTGATTGATTAAGGAAGTACCCATAATTTTATTAATTATAAGCTAGCCAAAGAATTGAATTTCTTCTTATATCTCGCACCAGAGTGTCAAGTGATGGTTGCAAGTGGAGGAACCATAAATTGCTCAGGAAAGTGCCATAATATCAAGCTATCCATGGGAGAATATGTGTTGAATAGCCCAATGATTTCCATTCCAATGGGTGGTGCTGATGTTGTACGAGGAGTCCAATGGCTACAATCCTTGGGTACAATAGCTTTTGATTTTCAAGAACTTTTCATGAAATTCTCTTCAGAAGGAAAGGAAGTTGAATTAAGGGGTATCACAGGGAAACTGGGAAATATAATCAACTCTAATGGAATGACAAAGCTTCTAAAGAAAGAACAACGAGGCATAATTGCACAATTATGTTCACTAGAGTTTCCCACATCGAAATCATCCATTTCTCCAGATATCCAAAAAGTCTTGGACAATCATTCCAAGGTATTTGAGACTCCCAAAGGCCTCCCACCTATTTTTGATCATGATCATGCTATCAATTTTATTTCAGGAAGTGTTCCTCCAAACATCAGGGCTTACAGATATCCCTATGTCCAAAAGAATGAAATTGAACGTATGGTTGCAGAAATGCTAGAGGCTGGTATAATTCAACATAGTCAAAGTTCTTTCTCTGCTCGAGTAGTATTGGTTGACAAGAAGGATGGATCACGGCGCATGTGTCCAGATTATAGGGAGCTCAACAAGCTCACTATTAAAGATAAATTTCCCA
>APFE030161825.1:0-17924 GCA_000404065.3 Pinus taeda | reverse complement strand
GAGTTCCATAAACTCATTCTAGCATTGATGTTCTTGGTGAACTCCTGTCTGGATATGTGTTTTTCAGTTATCATGTTGAGCTCATTTATGGTTGAGCCTCACTGGATTGGTGCCAAGAATATTTTGAGATATCTTCAGGGCACAATATTTCATGGATTGAGATACACTGCCGGAAATGTGAAGCTATATGATTATTCTGATGCTAACTAGGCAGACAGCGTGGAGGATCGCAAGAGAACTTATGGGTGCTAGTTCTCTTTGGGTTCTACTTTGATATCCTGGATGAGCAGGAAGCAGAAGTCAGTTGCTATGAGCACCGTTGAGGCCGAATACATAGTTACAAGTATGACCTCATGTGAAGTTTCCTGGTTGAGGAAGCTCTTCAGTGAAATGTTTGGACACGTCCTGGATACTATCGTGATCTTCTGTGACAACCAGAGGGGGATTCGATTGTTGAGGAATCTCGTTTTCTGTGATCGCTCCAAGCATATAAACATCAAGTACCACTTTATCTGGGATATGGTACATTAAGGAGAAAGAAGGCTCCATTGCATTGGGATTGGTGTGCAGGTCACCGATATTCTGTCAAAGCCCTTGGGAAAGGTAAAATTCTTGACTTTCCGAGAATGACTAGGAGTCGTGGAGAGAATCTCTCATAAGGGTCCTGTATGATATGGACATTGAGCTCTGGGAGCTCTGGGGGGCTTGGGGGTATATCTTGGAGAAATGAGAAACCATAGGGTGAATGGTTCAACCTTCCCCTAGTGGTCTGCTATGTAGGTAGGATGAGTGGTTCATCCCTCTCCTGATGAGACACAGTCATAGGGTGAGTGGTTCAGCCTTCCCCTAGTGATTTGTTGTGTACAGGGTGAGTGGTTCAACCTTCCCCTGGGATACCCCTAGTGACATGTAAGCAGGATGAGTGGTTCATCCTTCTCCTACTGAGACATCCTACCCATGTAGTCTGGGACTCATGGGAAGTTCCTCTCGTTTGGCCAATGAGTAGGGAAGTGAGGATAGGGACCATAGTAGTCCTGATGGATGCATCGTGTTACTACCGTACTCCCTATTCTAGGATGATATAATTGATCTTGGATCAATTGGAATTGATTTTGGGTCAGTAAGGGTGATATAACTCGCTCTCTTTTGGAACTGACTTCAGGTCAGTTAGAGTGGTATGACGCACTCTCTTTATTTGGAACTAATTTTGGATCAGTAGAGTGGTATGACACACTCTCTTTATTTGGAACTGATTTTGGATCAGTAAGAGTGGTATGACATACTCTCTTTATTTGGAATTGATTTTAGATCAGTAAGAGTGGTATGACACACTCTCTTTATTGGAACTGACTTCAGGCCAGTAAGAGTGGTATGAGACACTCTCTTTTATATAGCACTGACTTCGGGTCAGTAGAGGATGGTATGATACATTCTCGATCACTTCTTCTTCTTCTTAGTTCAACATAGTAAAGAAGAGAAGAGCAGTGCAAGGCACTAATGGCAGAGATAGTACAGTCTGGAAGATGGATTAGCAGATGGAGTTCTCCCTAGTTGAGAGGGAGTGTTAAAATTGGCAACTAGGGCCAAACTCCATGTGGTTCTACTTATTCATGGCATCTAATATTTTTCTTGGATTCCTCTTGTCGAGAGGTGTAGGATTGATCTAATGATCATCTGATTCCAACATGTATTCATGGAGATATGAATTTATGTGTTATGGGACAATTTGTCAAGGTCGGCTAACAACCAAATTGCCCCCACTTATCCTCAACGTTTTGGTATAAATAGAGGTGGTCTTCAAGTCATTTGAATAATCATCTCTTGTGATATGTCTCCACTTGTCTTTGGGTTTTGGTGGTAGGAGAGATCTAAAAGGGATACACTGCCCTAAAGGGTTTGCCTGAGCCCTAGACATTGTTTGAAGAGATCCATACACTGCCCTAAATTACAGTCATATAAATACATATCACATTGAAGATAGAGGCACCTACACTACCCTAAACGAAGCCCTCATATGTAGTCCAAGGAGAATCCCTAAATGTTGGCCTAAAGGATGCCCTAACTAATATGCAGTCATGAAGGCTAACACAGTCATGGAAAAAGGTTTCATAACGCAACAAGGGAGTGACCTAAACGCAGGTCTAATGTTGATTTTATTGTCACCTAGAACGTAATCAATGAAGGTTTCATAGGTAGCAAAAGAAGGCTTGTATTCGCTGTAAAGAGGGGGCCTTGACAAGCCCTAACTGCAGTCCATGGAGGGATCTCATCCACTGTCTCAAGGTCCTTCTTAGGTTGCCTTAATTTTCTAAGAGATCCCTACATGCTATCCTAAGATGTCCTTAACCGGTGTCTATTAGCATCTCATAGAAACCTCGTTGCAATATCCTTAATTGCTGTCATGATGCCACATTGTTGTAGATGACAACGTGGCCTCATTAAGAACAATTTGTGCATATTTGAGTGGGTTGAAGATGACTGTCATATTGCCTTAACCATACCTTAAATTGCAGTGCAAGGTGGAAGGTTGACAGAAGTTTATGTAGCCCATGGGAGGAAGTGAAGTAAAGCTATAGTCTTGGGTATAAGATCTAGGTGACTAATGCAGCCATGGATGGAGCAGAGATTCTACAAGTTATAACTGGTTTCTTTGTTAGGCTACAAGCCATAGCAAGCAGCTTAGGTTGTTCCATGACAGTGATGACAAGTAAGCAACTAAGGTTGTTCCATGACAGTGATGACAAGTTGCAACATAGTTGGATACAACATGGTGTGATAGGTGACATGATGATGGGGGCAACATGGTGCAACACAATGGTGTAGTATGGTGCAACACAATGGTGCAGTATAGTGCATCACAATGGACGCAGTGATGTATAGCAACAACATGACGCATTGCAGTAGCTTGATGATGATGTGTGCAACATCATGATGTGAGTGGTGTAGCAACAAGAATGTATTGCATCAACATGATGATGATGTATTGCAGTATGCATAGTGTAATGAAGGGTACAACAGTGCATCATGAAGGATGCAACATAGTGATTTGGTGGAGCACAATGTTGGGTGAAACATGATGATGAGGTGCAACACAGTGTTAGGTGCATCATGGTGTTGGAGTCACTTTGAAGGATTAGTTGAAGCAATATGCCTTCACCTAAGTTTAGATCAACTACCTCATGTGCTATCTTCATAGAGAAGATCTCTGATCTTATTTTGATAAGTCAAAATGTTGACTTCTAATGTATATGTACTATCTCTCTCTCTACTGAACTATTGAAGAATATATAAGCATAATTGATCAAGGGTTTCCCCACATTAGTGGTTTTCCCTGGCTGGCGCCACATCTTGTGTCCTCTTGTCTTGACTTGTTTTATGATGTTTATGTTTATGTTCTATCTGTAATTTACTATCATGCTAATGTGATTTCTAATATGGAATTGATATTGAGATAAATGGAAAAATTGAAATAAATTGCTCTAAGCATAGAACACATAAAAAATTAACAGAATCAAACTACAAACATAAAGCAGAGTGCGGGGAAGCTGGATGCAACAAGTATCATCCTAAGCATTTCAATGTGCAGGAGAGCTTTAATGGCAACAAGTGGCCTGTAATCCATTGAAAAGACACGAGGATGAATAATTTATTGGAAAGATTGTCAGAGGCCATAGAGGCCATAATAGACATCATGAAGCGAAGGAGCAACATGGAAGATTAGGAGAGGGAGGCACATTAGGGATTTCAAACAAAAAATATGAGTTGTTGGATCAAAAATTCAAGAAATTATAAGCATTCACAGAGGTGAAGGTGGTTGTTATGGATATCAGGATGAACAAGATGGAGGAAGACTTTAGTAGGGGAGAAAAAGGCCATCAAGATAATGTGGACTGCAATGAGAATCTACCAAGAAATAAGCCTCGAGCTGCAACTGAATGGGAATTGAAGGCTCAGGAGGATGTTTCTGAATAGTAAAAATTAGCTTCTAAAGTTGGACCATTAGTGCTAAGATACTTTGAATTTTCTATTCTATTGTTGGATTGCAAATTTACGTTGTTATTAAGATTTTATTTCAAGGTCTATTGTAGAAATAAGTATAGGATAGTGGATAAAAGAATACATATCCACAAGAAATGAATATTTTGGACATGTATGCATCGTGAAACATAAGAGAGTTGAATTATGTAAAGGTTCTACCCTATAATCCAGATTTTGCTTATAATACAAAGCTGCTATCTATTCCTTTACAAAAATAAAAATAAAATATCGATTTATTAAATTTATAATAATTAACTTTAAGTTAATTTTTTTTAAAGATCTAGCAAGACTTTTGGAAATTCATGGAAATACTTTCAATGGAACTGGGTTTCAAGAAGCAAAATATTACAACTCTCTTGGAAAATTCATGAAAATATTTCCATTGACCTTTGTTCTTAAGATGAACAAGAAGCCGAATTATACTAGGTCATTTTGATTTGTAAGTTTTCAAATGTTGAATGGTAAAAGATAATTACAATTCTATTCACATTTAACTTGCATCCACTATCCCTAATGTTTAGTTACAAATTAGCTAACACTTTTCTACTTCAAATGTTTATAACCACTTCATAAATGTGAGCTACTTGCATACATCTTAATTCGGTATACAAAACCTTTTCAAATCTATATAATATTTTCTCTTCATTTATTTAAATTTTTAAAAAGACTATATATGTTTGGTTAAACAAGGTATTTCATACAAGATGAATATTTTCAAAAACCACTCACACAACCAGATCAAAGATCACAATGCCAATATTTTTACGTGGTTAAAAGTCTCTAAAAGGGAAACAATTCATGGCCCTAGCCAATGTAGTCACCTGAGGCAATTTTTTTAATGCAAATAAAATATTTTAATAAGAGATATCTCACAATCGATCATTAGCAATGACCCTCCATGCCCTTATATAGAAATCATGGACCAATTGGGTGTTAAACTATGGATCAATAGTTGTTAGTATCGAGGAGAATATCAACAATCATATCACTTTATGTCTAAAACAGATCATGACTGTCAAAGTACAATGCAACTAATGCATACTAAAGAAACACATTAAGAAATGAACTTTTACCTAATTGACACATTAGAACAAGTTAAACTTAACTAATTCCGAAGTGTCTAAATATCCTAACATCCCCCCTTAATAACAATTTGGGATAATATTGATGGATTTACAAAGGTGACACAATAGGAGAAGGAAGGAGACATTAGAGCTTATCCCCCCCTAATGACAACTTCCTAAACTCCTAACACAAATTGAAGTTTAGAAAACTTCACTTCTGTAAGAGATTGCGAAAATGTTCGCAACTTGATCATCTGTAGGGAAAAAGTGCATTTCAATAACTCGATCATGAATGCGTTTACTGATGAAGTGCATTTGTATCTCAATGTGTTTGTTGCATTGATTCTAAATGGGATATTTGGAAATCTTGATGGCACTCTCATTATTGTACTAGAGGGTGGTTGGATATTGTTTCTGGAATCTAAATTTTGAAAGTATTTGTCGAAGCCACATGACTTCTTGACTTGCATTAATTGCTGCTTGGTACTCTGCTGCTGTTAGAAAAAGAAATAGCTTGTTAATTTTTACAATCTCAAGTGACAGGGCTAGAACCAAGAGTGGAAACACAACTTGCAGTAGACGTCTAATCATTAGGGTTGTCATACCAATGTAAATCAATGAAACCAACCAACAAAGGAGTCACCCATGAACTTTAATGTATCCTAAATTGAACTACACTAGAATATATTGAAGTATCAATTTTTCTTCTTTCTAATGAATTTCATGTGGTGTTTGTATATATTGGGCAACAAGACCAATAGCAAAGGAAATATCAGGATAGACACAAATCAAATCTAGGAGGCTACCAATCGACTGTACAAAGTGGTATCAACTTCTAGTGGGTACATGTGGCAGTGAGTTTGACTCTATACTAAAAGGAAGAAGGGGTTGGTTTACAATATTCCATGTGAAAATGGTGAAGAATATCACATGCATACTTAGATTGGGAAAGAAAAATTCCTTCCTTGGTTTGCAATACTTGGAGGCCAAAGAAATAATGCAAATATCGCAAGTATTCCATTTCAAACTTTTGCTTAAGGCTTGACTTCACATGGCTTAAAAGTATTTGGTCACTACCGGTGAGGATAAGGTGATCAACATAAAGAACAAGGATTATAAGATGAATTCATTTTTGGTGTAGATAGTGGGGTTAGAATGACATTTAGAGAAGTCAATGTCAAGAAGAAAGCTATCCATTTTTGCATACCAAGCTCGAGGAACTTGTTTAATACCATAGAGAGGCTTCTTAAGGGGGAAAACAAGGTTGGAGTCACTCTGAACAGAGCTAGGAGTTTGTTCCATGTATATTTATTCTTGTAGATCCCCATGTAAGAAGGCATATTAAACATCTATCTGATGGACCTCCCATCCATGCATTGAGGCAACAAGGGCTAGAACAAGGTAGATGGAATTCATTTTGGTGATAGGGGCAAAAGTTTCATTATAGTATATTCCTTGAACTTGAGAGAATCCTTTAGCAAGTAATTAGGCCTTATGTCTTTCAAAACTTCCTTCAAATGTGTACTTAGTTATGTATACCTATTTACATTTGACAAGTTTTCTTCCTTTTGGAAGAGGTACAAGTTCCTAAGTATTGTTTGGCATCAAGGAACAATATTCATCATCCTTTGTCATTTCCCAATTCAAATGGTCTGAAGCTTTTGCAACTGTTTCCGAATCATGAATATCTGAAACTTGAGCCAAAAGAGAGGATGATTGTTAGAACTGTGAATGAGCTCAACGTTGATCTATATGATCATTGGCTAGGTCACCAACTGTATTTGGGAAGATCTGGTGTCGATGAATGTTATGAAACCAGCTCACAAAAAGGTAGAAAAGATAAATCAATGACTTCAGAATCAACCTCTTCGAGGGGGAAACTTCCTTTACATTACAAAAATGAACAATTATTGGATGATACAAACGAAAAGACCTTCTTTCTATATATAGGAGTCTAAGGGGTCATAATATAATTAGAGCCGACATAACACTAATAATGTAAGGGAACAACAATAACAATAGTGGGATTCTATGGGGCACAATAATAACAATATGGGGACTACATGGTTATAATAATACAATAAGGGGATTGCAATAATAACAATAAGGGGTTACACTAGTAGTATAGGGACCTAACATGCCCCTCTCCTTCAAAAGGTGTTGTCCTCAACGCTTGAGTAGTTTTGGATGCTTCTATATAAAATTCTCATCCTCCCATGTGGAATCTTCAACAAGTTCTTCCACTTGATCAGATACTCTAAAATTGATTAATTCCGTAGTAGTCGATTTCTTGTTTTTGTGACTGCTTCTGGTTCCAATATGATTTTTCCTTCCTCGTCAAGTTTTGGGAATATTGTTTGACCTGGGACCTTCTCACCTATAACCTTATTTAAGCATGAAACATGGAAAAATAGGTGCACTTGGGACGCTGCAGAAAGGTCCAATTCGTATGCCATAGTACCTATCTTTTGAAACACCTTGTACGGACCATAATACTTTGGTGATAATTTATTATCCTTCTTAGCTTGCTTGAGGGATATTTGTTTATATGGTTGTAGTCGTAGAAATGTGCAGTCACCTAAATCAAAACTTCTTTCGCTACAATGTTGATTTTCCTGTTGTTTCATTCTATTCTTCGCCAAAGTGGGGTTATCCTTTAAAAGTTGGAGAACTTGTTGTTGATGCTCGATGTGATCTTTCATTGCTTGAACATTTTTCTTCTTGATATGTCCTTCTATCTTAAGATTTTGAGGAGTGGTAATTCCTGCCAATGCATTACAATATATGGTTGGATTCATTTCTTGATGCTTAATGTGATATTTCACTTCTTGAACTTTTTTCTTCTTGATATGTCCTTTTATCTTATGAGTTTGAGGAGTGGTAATTCTTGCCAATGCTTTACAAGATATGGTTGGAGTCATTTCTTCTTTCTTTGGGGTTGGTTCCTAGTGTATATCCTCTTCTTTTGATGTTTCTTGATCCTTTTCTTGATCCTCTTCAAAATCTATGTAAAATAATTTCTTCTCAACACACTTATGACCTTTAGTGTATTTGCTATCACAAATGTAACAAAGCCTTTTTTTTCTTTTTTCTTCCAATTTTTGTGGTGTAAACCTTGTAGGTGTGGAAGGCTAAGAGAAAAAAACTTCCATATTTATATTTGTGAGTGGTAGGATTCCTTGTTTCCATAATTCCTCTTTTAATTTTTCTTTCCAACCTGAATGCCTTCTCCAATGAATCAGGTTCCCAAAGACGAACTGCATGTTGAATGTTATCCTTTAAAGTCCCTATGAAGACATCAATCCTTTGCTTCTACAGAATATCATTTACCCTTATATTCAATTTTTGGAAGTCCTCAATGTTCTCTTCCATTGAACCCTTTTGTTTGAGATTTATCAATTGGCTAAAGAAGGTGTTTCTCTTTGTATCCTCATAATATGCTATCATTTCCTCCGTGAGAATAGACTAGGTGACAAGTGGTTTATGAGAAGAAAGCCTTATATACCATACAAACGGATTTGGTTCTAAATATAAAGATGCAATATTTACCTTTTGTAATAGTTGTACATCATGTAGATCAAAATATTGCTCCATCTATAGTATCCAATTTACCGAATCCTTGCCATCAAACTTCCTCATATCGCCTTTTCTTGATTTTAGGAGCTTGATCTTGAAATGAATGTAACTCTGTAATTTTGGATCTCCAAGCTTTGAAATTATGACCTGAAGCCTCTACGTCCTCTTTGTAATGCCACTAGTATGATCAAAATTGGATTCTCCAAGAGAGAGTTATGCCCAATCTCCCAAGATGCCCTGATTATATACTCTCTCTCTTCTTCTTCTTCTTCTTCTCTCTTTTTTTTTTTTGTTTTTCAGTAGAGAGAACTTATACGAAGTTCCACGTTTCACTGTTTCGACCTTCAGACCTAAAAACAATACACAAAAAAATACTATCTGTCGTCTTTTTGTAACATCTTACGAAATTTCAATCTGATGGTCAAAGAGAAAGTTATGACGATTTTCCCAAGGTCACCTGTTTGGGATGTAATTTGGGAGCCTGGAAAAATCCTAAATGTCTTGGACTGTATCTCTGAAAATATAGTGAACCAAGATTTGAAATTTGGGCCCAAACTTCACCAAGATTTCGTTTAAATAGTTTTAATTTCAGAGTCTGAACCTTCGTAGAAACAAAATTATAGGGAAAATTCCACAATGGCTTGTTTGAGATGGAATTCTGGAGCTTTCAAAAACCCTAAATTCCTCATATTATATATCCGAAAATGTAGAGAGAGAATATATAGAATTAGGACCCAAGGTTCAGAGATATGTTGGCTCAAATGGTTTTTTTTGGCTTCTGAAACATTCCAGAAACAAAATTATAGTGAAACTTCCACAATGACCTGTTTGGAGCAGTGAAACCCTAAAATCGAGAGCTCTAGTATCAAATGTTATGAAACTAGCTCACAAAAAGATAGAAAAGATAGATCAACAACTTAAGAATTAGCCTCTTCGAGGGGGAAAACTCCTTTACATTACACAAATGAACAATTATTGGATGATGCAAATGACAAGACCTCCTTTCTATATATAGGAGTCTAAGGGGTCATAATATAATTAGAGCCGACATAACAATAATAATGTAAGGGCACAACAATAAAAATAGTGGGCTTCTATGGGGCACAATAATAACAATATGTGGACTACATGGTTACAGTAATACAACAAGGGGGTTGCACTAATAATAATAAGGGGTTACACTAGTAGTATAGGGACCTAACATGATGCAAGTTCATGTTCAATAGACTCATATGGAGGAATGTGAGTAAGTGGAGGTGGATTTTCATCCTCAGTGTCATCATTTGAAGAAGAAACTATAATAGGAAGAGAAGGTGGCACAAATGCTAGAGATGGCTCACAAGTTGAAGAGGGCACACCTGTCGAATTAGGATCATAGGCCAAGAGCTTTTCATCAAATTTAACATCTCTTCTAATGATGATTTCAAGGAGTGATGTTGAGGAAGTCTATAACCTTTTTCATTTTTAGATATCCAACAAAAGTACACCTCACTTTTAGGTTGCAAGGCTTTCCTCTTTTCATCATAAATGTGAGCCCGTGCTACACTATTAAAGATACGAAAGTAGATTGCATCCGGCTTAATGTTAGTCCATGCTTATTCTAATGTTATATTACTTAAATCCTTTGTGTGATATGATTTACTATGTAATTTTCACATTTGATTGCTTTCGTCCAATATGAATATTTACTCTCTTAGATTGAATCATACAATTGTCCATTTATTTTAATGTACAATTTTTTCTTTTGGAAACAACATTTTTTTGTGGTATATATGGAGAAATATGTTGCATTTAAATGACCTATGTAGTGCAGTAAGTTGCGAATTTATTGTTGACATATTAACCTCCATTTTATGTTTTTAACCTTCGTAGTTGATGCTTATATTGTTTTTCTACAAGGGTCGTGTAGGCCAAGAATAAGTCAAAACCTTTTCTCTTAGGCTTAAGAAATAAACCCAAGTGCGTTTGAAGAAGTCATCAATGAAAATCAAGAATTACTTGAACTCAAATAAGGAAGGAGAAGAAAGTGGACCACATAAATCACTATGAATAAGCTAAAAAGGTGCCGAGGTGTGCCAAGAGTCACATTTACGATAAATTTTCTGATGACATTTGGCGAGAACAAAACTGGAACAAACACCATCTCTACAAGAAATGAGAGGAAGAAAGTCACCATGTTTTTATTACATAGTTGTTATACTAGTGAGTGATAGTTTAGATGGCTAGATCGTTGATGCCAATTTTTTCTCAAGTTATCACTATGAGCAATAAAAATTGAGGGAAAAGACATTGAACCAAATTTGTCAAACTTGAACAAATGGGTAATGTCAACCACTGTTCTAGTGGCAAGGACATGCATAAGATATTTTAAATCCTTATTCATTACAACTTGGTGATATGAAAATTCTATTGTTTTACATTCACATGAATGAGTGATTTGATATAATGATAGAAAGTTGTAGGAAATATTTGGAACACATAATACATCATTGAAATGACCATTACCTACTTGAACTACTCCATGCCCTACAATAATAAGAGATCTATCATCACCAAGAAATATTTGTTTGGTGTTACAATTATTAAGAGCAGGAAAAATGGCTTTATCCTTAGCCATATGATAAGATGTTGAAAAATCAATAAGCCATTCATTAGAAGAAGAAGTAGAGGTTGCATTAAAGGGGAAATCAGAAGTAGAAAGTGCATGTCCATGAGAAGAAGTGTTAGAAGAATAACCAAGGTTGATGTTGTGATTCTTGATTACTGCTTCAAAGGCTTAGACTCACCAAATATATTCTGTAACTTTTCTAAGCTTCATTCAGAGCATCGATTCCTTGAATATGAAATCACAAATAAGGAGAAATGGATATTCCGATCAATCCCCGAGCTTCATCATTCCTACTATCCCATTTGGCTTTCTTATCAGGTTTAGTGGGGGCCTTTTCTTGTCCCAAGGTAATATGGTACAATCCTTTACTTTTGAGTACATCTTCCATGTGGGATATCTATGAGAAGTAGTTGGTACTAGTAACAAAAAGTTTGCTTGGAGTAGCCATATTAAAATATGCAAATAATATGGTTTCAAAAGTTGACTATCTAGATAGAAATATATTGAAAAAATAGGCTATTAAAAAGAAGAAGAAGGTCTAAAAACAAAATTTGGATGTGAATGTTATGCCCTTTAAAAAAAAAGCATTAATGGTAGAAAAGAGCCACGTGGCAAGTAGAAGTTGACCCATAGTGATGGTTGTTGATAAAAAAAAAAATATTTTCCCTCACTAGCTTTGCCTATAAGCTCACTTTTACAAATAAATTACTTTATGAAGTGACCCACTTTTAACAAGTGAGAATCACTTTTACAATGAAGTTACTTTATAAATTAAAGTTGTATGAAAAAAAATAAAATAAAAAATAAAAAAAGATTAAAGTTATTTTATAGAGATTCACTTTTATAAGACAATTTAAATGCACAATACATTAAAGTTATGAAATGGCTTATGTTTACATAATTTTTTTCAAAAGGTAACTTAAAAAGAGATTTAAACTCAAGACCTATTACTAAATAAATTATCTTTTAACCAAGTGAGCTAGTGCAAAAGACATAACAATAATGGTGAATGAGGGTGGGGTTGTTTTTGTTGTTGTCATTGTCGTTGTTGTTGGATCTCTACCTTGCACTACGTGCTTTCCAAAAAAGATGTGCTCATCCAAAAATAAATAACAATTCGAAGAAAAATAATCCAAAACTCAACAACAAAGGGGTTAACCAATGGTTAACTTACTTGGAAAATGCAAGTTTTCTTACTGTTTCCAATTTTCCAAGATCACAAAAAGCGTACGCCATAGACCATTTGTAGTCAAGAAAACACTTCCTGTTCTAATTACGATTTTTTGAGATCACATAGAGCATAGGGAAAAGATCATATGAAGATTAGAAAGAGTAGAAAACCAGAAATATAAATAGAAAATAGAAATATGAGCTATACAAAAGGGCGTATTTAGACTGTATACCTTTGGACTTGATGAAAATTGATGCATCTCGGGAAAACAAACATCTTTTCATATGAAATGAAAGGAATTCTTAGCTGAAAACAACGTTCCAGATGTAATGGAATAACCCGTTTAGGCCAAAATGATAAGAAAATAGCAAATTTCAGAAATGTGAAAATATGAGCTGAAAGATTGTGATCACCAATTGGAGTAGTTCTCTAAATGAGCTCCGATACCATGTTTAGGTAAATAGAGTATTCCATATAGGATGAACACCTTCAATATCTAGTCACACAACCAGATCAAATATCACAATGCCAATATTTTTACATGGTTAAAACCATGTGAGAGGGAAACAATCCATGATCTAAACCAACACAACTACTTGAGGAAATTTTATTAATGCAAAGAAAACATTTTTCATAAGAGTTCTCACAATTTATCGTAAAAAATTTACCCTCCATGCCATTTAAATAGAGATCATGGACCAATGGGTGTTAAGCCACAGATAAATAACCATTATATCAAGGAGAATATGAGCCATCAGACCAATTTATGTCTAGAACATATCATGACTGTTGGATTACAATGCAACTAATGCATATTAAAGAAACACACTTGTAACTAATAAACACATTAGAACAAGTTGAACTTAACTATATCCTATGTGTCTAAATATCCTATCATAGATATTTTTAATGTATAAGGATTGTTGCAGTGTTATTGTATGCAAAATGAAATTATTAGATGCTTGATGTTTTTGTAAAAAAACTCACAATACTGTTGCAAAATGTTGCATTAATTGAAATCATAGTAGAAAATACTATGGAAGTAACACTAAAATGATACAATATAAAAGAAATCCAAATGCAAGAATTTTAAGGGCATTTGTAGTAAATCCACTAGCATAGATTAGTGCACCTTACCCAACGGGATTTGTATTGGCACCTAAAGCTTATATAGATAAAGATATTATGTTGAGATACACAATATGTTATACATTATTGTGAAGTGGAAGTTTGAAATAAAGTTATTGCATTATCATTCATACTAGGTATAATATGAATGCTTAGATGGAGAAATAAAAACATGAGATCATATATTATGTGTTATAAGGTGATGTTTACTAATTTTTAACACTGCGATGAATATTGTGATATTTTGAGAATTGAACTGGGGACGTCTTGTATTGTTACTGAGAATCATAACTCCCCTAAACAAATTCAATGGTTAGCGACATGTGCTTTCAACAAAATATTCCAGCAAAACTTACTTTTAATGTCCAATTAAAGTATTTGCAATGTAAATGGGAAAAAAGAATGTTTAAATGATTTATTTTATTTTTTGACTCATCAAAATTATATTGGAATATAATGAAAATGTCCACATTTTTTTGAAGAGAGTAATATAGTTGGGGTGCGAGTTCATGGTCTTTTAACATTCAAGGTAACTCAATCCTT
Source organism: Pinus taeda (assembly GCA_000404065.3). Classification (NCBI taxonomy): domain Eukaryota; kingdom Viridiplantae; phylum Streptophyta; class Pinopsida; order Pinales; family Pinaceae; genus Pinus; species Pinus taeda. The sequence continues at coordinate 3,796 of APFE030161825.1, read as the reverse complement.
GGGGAATGGCATGCAAGTTCATGGTAAAAAAAATTACCTTAAAGGGAAAAGTTTTAGTTGTTCATTGGTACACAATATTATATTAGCATTTTTTAAATTCAATCCATTCTAAATTCAATTCATAACCCATTAAGTTGGTTAACTCTATGTATACATTCAATGACAACACTTATGGGACTTATTAGTCGCCTTTTCTATCATGTCGGTTTCATCACTATAGGTAATGCTCATATTAAAATCAACTCATGCTAGTTTGAAAATATTTTTCCAAAATTGAAGAACTCAAGGACCAAATATCTTCACATTTATCTAAAATTTGTAATGCATAAATGATCAATTATGAAGTAAATAACATATATGTTACTAAAGTATTTAACAAACAAAGAGCTTGTCACATAAGCCTTAGTTTGGTAAAAAAACAAGGTGAATCTTTGGAGAAATTAGCCATGCATATCTTCATTCTACAAGAGGTTTTATGACCTTGAGTACAAAATGTGTTCAACAATCATTGACTTTGAATTTTAGAGTTACAAGTTTTTAAAATGATAAAGACCGACGCCCAAATATTACCCAAACAATAGATCAAATCGAGAAACTTGTTAAAGGAGATATGAAGTAACTATCCCATTTCTTTATAAATTTATAGAGTGGTTCTCCATATTTTCATAGATCTAATTCCAACAACATGGTAAGGGAAATACAAGCAATGATCTCCCTTTTTAGTCAGTTTATGCACGATGTTTTTCTATTTCTTAAAGAACAACACACAACCAACAAAACATTATAATATTCATATAAAACACAAAATTATGTGTATCTAGCATATCCTTGAAAGATCTTCATTACATCCACTGGAAAGTGGAGCGATTGCCAGAATAAATGGATGCACAAATTAGAAGTTGTAGACAATAAATAAATCAAATGTTATTTCCAATGGACGATAAGAAATGATTCACATGAGACAATTTACGATATAGATTACACTAGTATAACTTAATAATTCAAGGCTCAATACATATTTCTCCATTTGGCACTTGTATGTGATTTTATCTACAACCCTATGTTCACTCGTCTTTCCAAGAAAATTGTGATGGAGAGAATATAATAATATTCACTAATTGAGATGGTTAGCTAAATCTATGAAGGAACACCAAAATATGAAAGATAAAAAATATAGATAAAAAAGTAGAAGAGTCTTTAATGGACAAGTTGGAAAATGCATTTCAGTTTTATCTCTAGTTGTGTCCTAACACATCTATAACATATGAGTAAAGGGAAAAACTAAGATTACCAATGTTGACACATCAGTGTTGTCACTGTATGATAATAACAATTTATGCTAGAAATATCTCTATGTGGTTTATAAAAAAGTAATAAATTATGGAAATGCAAACAACTTTGGAAAATATGGTATATTCATGATATTATGAAAGTAGATATTTTGCTTTGATAGGAGTGAAATTGTGCACATATCAAGCTCACAGCCTTGTAATCCATTAGACACAATAACATTTGATTTGAGGGTGCTAATTATAGACCTACATATTTGATATGGTCAAATTTCATCACTAGAGAGATTAAATTCCAAGTAATTTGAGATTTAAGTAAAGGAATACAATTATGGAAAAAACACTATAATAGGCATCATAACTCTATTTAAGAGCATCATCCATAAGGATTAAATATATTTAGATCATTGTATATATATAATTTAAAATGATATTTGGATCATTGTAGAGCTATGATGCAAAAATTGTGAATGTCTACCTTGCATTGGCACCATTGAAGAACATGAGAATTATTTGAGCTTAAGAGAGGAGCTTGATCTTCTGCCTGATTTTTTACCCAATAAATGATCAAATTTGTTAGTGAAACCTTCTTAGAAATGTTCTCCTTGATTTTATCTTTCCAATGAGCCATTTTGGGTCTCATTTCGCCAAGTAAAACTCACTCTATGAACCTCCAAAATTGATGAGTCAAATCTAGCATAATTCTGGACTTTCAGTTACTTGACTAAAAATCAGAATTTTAATTAAAAATCTAATCCTAAATTAGACTCTAATTATGTAATAATTAATTCTAATTTAATTATTAATTATTAAAGTAAAATAATTATTTAAAAAATGTTATTAATTAATCTAACTAATTAATATAATTAACTATTTATACCTAATTAATATTAATATAAATAATATTTAAATTTAAATTTAATTAAATTTTATATATTAATTAAATTAATTAATTTTAAAATTAATTATTTAAATATTAAATATTATTAAACTAATAATAGAAAAAATAAACTACCCTACTTTATTTGACTCATATGGTAACATATTTAGTATACCATTTCAAAACAACGGATTAATGGATAAGTCCAAAGCGAAAGTCAACGGTTGACTCATCGCATCGGAGGTAACGTTGAGTCGGGTTCATAAATCTCGTATAAGTTGAGGACTCCCGATGCGATGGAGCGATCGCATTGAAATTTAACTAGCATTTGCACCAGACGTTGCAAAGAAAACGCCGTAAGGCAATAGATAACATATAACACTATGTAAGGCAATCGATAGCATACAACACTAATTAACGCTTCTTTGCCTCACCACCTCCAAGCTGGCACCTGCTGTGCTGGCAATCAACACCCGCGCAATTTCAAACGATCCCTTGAGCCAAACATTCATTTGCTCCATTCGCACAATCGGAACAGGTCCTCTCGAGCATTCGTTTCTCCTGCTCACGGTGCTTGCTCACCTCGCAGGTCCGCTCGCGGTGTTGAATCTCGACAGGCTGTGCCCTAGGCGTAAGGTAAATTATACTCTGTGAACAATGACTTCCACCATTTTGGCGGGCGCCCGGAAGGCCCATGCATACGAATCCCACCCCGTTCTGCTATAAATTATCTGCATTGGCAGCTCCCAGCGTCTGGTGAAACAGATACATTCAAGGTCTCCATTTGGGCGCAGTTTCGAGCGATGTTGAAGGTGTTTTCCCATTGCATCGTAATCAGTTACCAGATTTATAACGAACCACTTATCCATTCAGACATCTTCAATAGTTTTTAGGACGTGGTTTAACGGTTAATAGTTAAGTAGGGAGGTCTAATCTCAAACAAAATTATATATATCTGAAAATTGCTCCAAATGCGGTCCAATCTCAAGCAAAATTATATATATCTGAAAACTGCTCCAAACACAATTTTTTTAGTTGAAAAAAATACAATAAACCACCGCTATTACAATTGGAAACTCAAGCTCCTGTATTCAGTGTGCTTGTTTGTGTACTACCCACTTAGTCATGGAGGCCATGAAAATGAGATAATCCTAAACCATCGCCATTGCAAGCTTCCTGCATCCACTATGCCTGCCTGTGCACTTTGCCAGGTGCATAGTTTATTTGGGCTTTTCATTGGGGTGAAATTTTGAGTACAAATATATTCAATTCTGTGAGAGGAATTTGGTGCACATTAATTTTCACATGCTTGCTAGGAAGGATGACCACGAAAAAATGCAAGGGTGCCAACCGGTGGAGCATCGATGTAAGTAGTAGGCTTAGACTACCTTAAGTATGTTGTCACATTTGCTTTATCCTCCTTTTCAACTGAAAACATTTTCCAATGCTCCTTTGGTGGGGTGCCATTGCTTTCTGCAATAAATGAATTATACCTTGCTATTTTAGCAACAAAAAATATAATTGCAAGTGAATCTCATTTTCGTGTCAAATCAACAACCTTTTTCTCGAACTTCTTGTTCCTACTTGCTGAAAGAAAACTGTGTTTTTTGTTATCAACCTTGAATAT